>VMDR010004492.1:0-59541 GCA_007922815.1 Macrotus californicus
TTTGTCATAGTCCTATAAGAACGAAAGATGGAGTATTGCATTAAGAGAGTTGCTCCCCAGTAGAACTTCCAAGTACTGCCCTTAGATCTGGGCAAATGGGCTGGCTACCTGGGCTCTTCTTTAGGTTTTCCTCTGCCTGCGCCTCTCACTGGCCAAGAAGGGGGCCACCTGGAGCCCCTTCCTTCTAGACCATGTACCTTGGGCCTCAGAATTCCTGGCCCCCCAAGTCTATCCCCAGAGCTGCATGGGCTTTTTTCCCCCCAGGGCTTGTCTTTCTGGGGGCTGATCCCACTGCCAGTGTGTCCTCATAGACCTGAGGGGTGACTTGAGCTGGGGATGTGGCATATGAAGTTAGGACAAGGCAGCCGAGGTGTCTGCATGTGCGTGTGTGTGGCCTTGGGATGCAGGGCAGGGTTTGGGCTGGGAAGCTGGAGGCATCCATTCATTTTTTTCCCCTGGTCCTTGGAAATATCAGGATGTGCCTGCCCAGTTCTAGTAAAACGAAACTTTGCCCATATATATACAGGATGGGGCTCAAATAGCACCCCTGATTTATGAGCTGGTAATCTATACCAAATATTTTGTTACAAAATCATGAGTATGTAATTCTGTAACATAACAATATCACACTCAACACATAATGTGACGTTTTAGGTGAAATGTTCAAATTGCTGTCCATCTGGTGCGAGACACTCACGTACCCTACCAACTGCACTCAATGGCATTACTTCTGCCGGACCCTGTATAGATAGATAGATATTGATATGCTGTATATGTAGATATAGGTGTATATATGCTTCTATAAGCATGGGTGTAGGAGTAATATTACTTATATGTACTTACATATCAATATCGATATATATGCACATATATAGATAAGATGAACACACACACACAGCTGTGCAAATAGTAGCTTCGCATTTAGCTCTTTGCAGTAACATTCCAACAACACTTTGAGGTAGGTGATATCATTAGGATTATTATATTATTATTTTACCCGTGGGAAAACGGAGGCACAAAGAAGTAGAGTAACTTGGGCATGGCCCGAGGCCTGACACGTGCTAGAGTCAGGATTCTAACCACAAGGCAATGGGGCTCCTTTCAGTCTGCTTTGTTTTCCACCTCAGTTCTATTGTACTCCCTCTTCGAGGCGGTCTCAAACCCTTGCTTTTTTAGTAGAGGCCCACCTGAGCAGCTCCATCTTCCCTCCAATGTTCTGAACTTCTGGAGTTTCTTTTGCCTTTGTTACTCTGAACATTTACTGTTTAAGACAGCTGGAAACCTTTCCATCTGCTTATGTGTTAGCTCTACCATCTGAAGGAGAAAGATGACGAGACTCTTGACTGACGGCTCATTGAGTGGGCAGGTGACTGCTTTTCCAGAACAATGTGGTGGACTCTGGGATGGGCTGCCCAGATCCTTCATCAGAAAAGGACTTTTTCGCCACAGCCGCTGGAGGGGCTGTCAGAGGACTGCCAATAGTGGTCAGCCCCTTCGGGGACTGAATCGAGGGCAGAGAGCTGCCTTGCCCCAGGCCATGCCTCCTCCCAGCGTGGCCCTCACTGGCCTATGTGGGAAAGTAAAGGTCTGCTATCTCGGTCAGTGTGGTGCTGCAGCCAGACTTCTCTCCGGAGGCCCGGTTGTGCACATCTTCAATTCCATGTTTGGTGACACAGCATCCAGAGCTTGAAATGAGGCATGCTCTGGTCTTTACACCATGGAAACTGGCAACCTCTCTGGTTTTCAGAGTCAGTTTGCCAGCACCCTTTATTCTTATCTCAATTCAGGACTACTCTGAAGCCTCTAAAGGGCCACTCTGTCGCTGAGGTCTTCATGAGTATTAAAAACAAGACGACAAGCCCCAAGTGGCATCACTGATGCTAATCTCCCCATCACCAAACCAAGACTTAGTGCTTAATTTCAGCTTCAGCTTTCCCAGAAATGGAATCTTAGACCAGTCAATCAGGAGCTACGTAGCGAGCACTAGTAACATCACCTGCCTGACAGACCCCTGTCACCCCCTAAGGGAAGTGACTGGCTGCAGCCAATCTGCTTTTCGCTACTGTAAGTTCCTTGTTCCCGATCCCTTCTGCCTATAAAAGACTTTCATACCGTACAGCTCCTCAGAGCTCCGTTCTGTCTGCTAGATGGGATGCTGCCCAATCCGTGAACTGCTGACTACAGCCAATAAAATCTTTAAAACTCACTCAGTTGAACTTGGTCTCTTCACATAGTGTTGATGGAGCCTCTTGTTGCTCCCTTTACCCAACCCTCTCTCGTCTTTTCCCACACACACAGCTGATCCCAAAGGCTGAACTCTGTCGGAAAGTCTGCTTCCCCAGGAACTCAGCCTGCAACAACTCTTCGTGCTGTTAAAGTTTATCTAAGCTTTGCAGATTGCTGAGGAATTTTATCAGGAATGCTAGGGTTTTTCCCAGAAAGAAGTTGAGAATATAACATAAAAAAATGTTCCCTCCCACATCAAGGCTGAGACACTTTTCTTTGCGTAAGGTTTTAACTTTCTGGACATTTTTCAATAGGTATGCTCTTAACGGAGGCCCCTGGTTAGGACGCACCAATACACAAGCCATCAACCCCATGCCTAGAGGACAGTCGATTCCTGTAGTACCTGCTTTTTTGAACGACTAAAATGCACCACAGTCAGATTGCCCAATTAAGTAAGTTTTTCTACAAGATTCTCTCACTTATTATTGATCTTTCTGGTTAAAAAAGACATAGTATGTAGTGGTAGGGTGGGAAACCATTGAATATTTTGCTCTGCTAAAGGCTTTTCACTTGATGTAGGAGCAGTGGTCAGAAGACTTAAAAGCATGTGTGGCTTGACTATCAACTAATCATAAAGAATCCTGGTCCTAATGAAAGAGCAAAGTCCTGTAGGTACCCTCTCAGCAAAATCAGGTCAGGTATTAGTCCTTTGGGTGCTGTATATTAGGTTGCATGGGGCAGGGATTCCTTTGGAAGAGAACTAAGACACCTAGGAAGCTTAGAACAGAAGCTAGTTACCAAACCATAGTGAACTATTTTAATATTTTAACAATGGGCATGGCCTTGTGAGTGCCTACAAGCTGAATAGCAGGCTCCTTTGTTATTTCAACAAGTGACTCCACTTATGACTTGAACATTTTCCATCTCAAATGCTTTTAATTTACCCAAGGAGACAAACAAATTATATTATATTGTTCTCAATGAATAGCTGAATCATATTTTCTTGGGCCTATTTGGGGAGATGAAGTGAGGCATACTTGGCTTGCAAATGTTAAACTCTAAATAGCACCAAAATTTTTCTGATTAAGTTTAAAACATTTTTTGATGAGATTTTTATTTCTTGGAAGACAGCATTGCTTTATTGAATCTGGCTGGATCATTGCTTTAGTAAATGTAGGCTCAAAAGAAAAAAATGTGATGAGATCTTCTTACATGCCATTTGGTGTTTCATTGGTTGTGATGCACACTTACTGAGATCGTTTACTCGATGCACACTTACTGAGATCATTTACCAGAGCCCATGACAAGTGCTGTGGAAAATGCAAAGATGAGGAAGACGCGGGCCCTGCCCTATGGGGACACAGGAGGAGATATAAGGGGGGATCCTGAAGCAGGATAATGAGAAAGGAAGAGTGTCTAGGAGAGGTAAAAATCTGAGTCTGAACTGCAGAGTGGGAGGGAAGGTGTATTCGGGACGTAAGTCTGGAGAGGTGGAATGTCAGTCAAGATGCGTTCAGTTGTGACAGAAAACAACTCAAACTACCTTGAGCAAACAGATTTAATTGGTATTATCAACTGTGAGGTCTAGGAGGTGTAAATAAACAGGTGGCCCTATGGATTTGGGCTAATAATGATGTGTCAGTGTAAGTTCATCGACTGTAACAAACTTATGGCCCTGGTGCAGGATGTCATGGCGGGGGGGCAGTGTGAGGCTGGGGGAGGTTGGGCATCTCTGGCGGCAGGGAGTAAGTGGGAACTCTGTGCTTTCTGCTCAGTTTTGCTGTGACCCTAAAACTGCTCTATAAAATAAAGTGTGTTAAAAAACAAAGGGCAGGGCTACTGTTAGTAGATAGCCTTTTGAACGGAGACAGGAACTTAAATATTTTAAACTTAGAGGAGCAAAAGATCTCCTTCTGACCTGACAGAGGCCTATGAGCCCACCGCGGCCCAGCCGAGGCTGTTCTCAGCCTTTACTTTTTATCCCTTTTCTGGTATCACTCCCTTGGTTCTGTGCGGGGAAGCTATTAGTGATGGTGAGTAAATTCAGTCATTCTGCAAATGTGGCTCTTTAATGCATTTTATGCACCTTACCCTGTGCTTAATGTGTGGTGGGGAAACACGGCCAAGCTGAGCCCTGCCCTCAGGCTTCATAGACTGGCATAGTTTTACCAAAGACAAAAATTCTGAGATGAGGTGGGAGGAAGAGACGAAGAAAGTGAATCTCTTAGTGGGTTGGGGCTGACATGAAAACTCTACCCGTCTTCCCCAAACTTTGAATTCCCTTTCAGGCAGCTATTTCAGCAATCATTTAGAAAACAGAAGTCATTTAGAAATCCTTTAGTGGCATCACCAGATGCCACTTTACCCTGTTTACCTGTGAACTTTCCGGAGTGCTGCCCACCACCAATCCAGAAACAAGTACTTCTTCCTCGGGGACTGACTATTCACCTATCCCAGAACCTTCCTGCTTCACCTTCTGCTCTCCTAATGTAGAGCTTAATGTACAGCTGTTGTTAATTCTTTCAAAACAACTTGCGTCTTTCTTTCCCAAACACATTGCCTAAAAAAGCCCTGGCAACCCCAGGACAGCGAACCTGACTGTCTTCTCCATCTAGCCTCGCTGCTGATGCTTTGGACTGCGTGCCCCAGGACCTGGCTAGCGTGTGGCTCAATAAACCTTTTTTTTTTTCAGTGCAACTTTTGGTCTCAAAGTTTTTGGTTGAACACCATCTATATTGGAAGCACTTTTAGGCACTTGTTAAAATCACAGAATTTAACACCTACAGAATAAAAATCTGTGGTGTGTAATGACTCAGGAATTTGCATTTTTAGTAAGCATCCAAGGGCCTTGGCACTCAAAACGTGGTATCACCTGTTAGTTCATTAGAGGTGCAGAGGCCCCGTCACAGACCTCCTGAATTATAATCTACATTTTAACAGGATCCCTACACATTAAATTGGAGAAGCAGTTTTAGAAGATGCTCTTCCATACTGACATTTGAGAGTCACTAGTCTAGGGAGACTGATGAGCATATAGATGAATTTGGTACAGTGTGATGAGTGCATTTAAAAAGGAACATGGGTGTCCCTCTGGGCATGCATGAAAGGAACAGGTTCCTCTGTCAGAGGTTCCCAGGACAGGTGTGATGTCACTTATTTCTTGAAGAGCAAAGAAAAGTTGGCCAGGCTAAAGGGATGGAGAGGGGGTGGGAGCTCTCATCAGAGAAAGCCACATGCACCAAAAAGGCCTGAGGCAAAAGAGGACATTCTGTTTAGGGAACAAGAAATGCATTTCAAAGTGCAGTGTCGGGTTTTGTTTTAAATGTATTTAAACTCTAAACATCAACCAAAGAAAATTTTTTTCCAAAATTTCAATGGCTAATGGTTTTCTTATTAATCTTTAAGGGGGAGAGGAAATCAGATTTTTTGATTCCTATAATACTGCTTTCTCCAGCCTCCTTTGACCATTTTCTTTTTGCATTCATTTCTTCATCCATCCATTCATTCATTCAAACAAACATAGGTTGGGCTTTGTGCTTTGTGCTTGTTATGTGGTGAAACAGAAATAGCTCCTGCCCTCAAGGAGTTTATACAATAGGGATGGCTGGAGTGGAGGTGAAAAAGCCAAGAAAATAGATAAATAGATAAATAGATAAATAAATAAATAAGTGATTATAAATTGAGAAAATGGCTAGAAGTATGTTATACTGTTGAAAAAGGCAAGCGACTTCAAGTGAGGTCTTTCAGAAAGATCACTACGTCCTCTTGCGAGCTGGCCAAATTCACTGTGGGTGGGGTACGGTGGAGTCTTCCACTAAGGAGCACCCAGGTCACCTGCCTGTGTGTCTGGTTTGATGAGAATCCGAATGGGGGTTGAATACCTGCCCTCAAAACCATCCCCTTTCAACCTGCTGGCTGCAACATGAACAGGTAGTGAATCTGGGGAAAAAGAATTGACTTTCATTGCAACTTCAAACCTGAAACGAGAAGCCATCTCCAGATTCTAACAGGCCTATTTTCAGAAAACTTACCTACTTCTCTTAGACAAGGGAGCTGCTAAAAAACGGTCTGGGCCCTGGTATGTTCCAAGTGAAATTTTCCAATTGCAAACATCATTTAAGTGTTGGGAGGAGCAAAAGGAGACTGGGCGGCACACGCCATTGTTTTCAAAATGTATATAGTGAGAACTATGTAAGAAAACAAAGTGGTAGGAGGCCTGGTGAGTGCACTTCGGAGGCCCTGCCTGGCCCGTGGGTCCTCGGACAGGGCAGACGCGTCTTCACCGCCTGGAACCTTGTGTGTGCGGGTCTGGCTTCCCGGCCTGCTGCGGGGAAGCGTTTAACAGTGGGACCGGGAGAAGCGCCTGTAAACAGGGAGCCGGGCGGGGATGGTCCGCGTTCAGACCGGCTGTCATCGTTGAGTCGGGCGGGTTCTTGAAGCCCAGTCCCAGCCAGGAGTAGACTGCAGGCCCAGCAGGTGAAGGGAAAGAAGCAGCCAGGGGCCAGGTGAGCATCTGCCCGCTTCTGCGCTGCCTGGCTGACCACTGGGGGAAGGGTGTGGGGATGACAGCGTTGTAAATATCTGAGAAGCGCCCTGGGGTGGCGGTGATGTTGCTGTTTGTTCCGTGCTCTGTTTTTATTTAATTCTGGAGACTGCGCTACAACGCAGTGGATAATGGGTGAGGGGAAATTATGTGGTGCCTTGTCTGCCGATTTTTATGAACTAGGTTTATAAGTGGAAAGCAGTATCCTTTCTGTGCGTTGTTTTTAGTGCCCCCAACCCCCTCCCGGCTTCCTCCCCTAGGTCCAAGGAGCCAAACCTCAGCAGAGCTTTGAACTCACATCAGTTGGGGCTCCCAGAGAAACAACTATTGTTCCTTCTGTTGACTCTGCTCATTTTAAATGTACAGTAAATGACACTATGTAGCCGATGACAGGCATGATTTGGTCTGTGACAGAGAATTACTAAGCTAAAAATTCAGGATAAGGAAGTTTCAGACCCACTCCTCAAATGAAGTAAGTTGCTACTGAGATATACAAATGAATGCCAAATTAAGACTGATCTAGAATTGTAGTTTGTAAAGCAGGGCATATTTGAATTTCCCAGATTAAACTGAGATTGAGCTATGTGCTGTTGTAAAGTTATTTGGAAGTTTTTTCTTCCTCCTTTTCATTTTTCCTCCTTGGGAAAGAAAAACACTTAGGATTTTTTTCTATAATATTTTAATTTCAGCAGTAACAGTGAATTGTGATTTGTATTCATTCATAAGGTATTCTATTATAAAATACCACATGTAAGTTATAATTGGAGTACCTAAAATAAATACAAGGCAGTTTTTGTTTCATTAACTTCAAATGCCTTAACCATAATTGGGCTAACTGGTTGATAGACACGTGGCACCTTTTAGTTAGTAGAAGAATATTGAGTTAAATTGCACAAGTATTTTTAAATTGTGTACATTAAGGAAATACTATTAATACCCAATGAGTTTGTCTTTACAATGAATATTTTCACAATGTAATGGTTAATAGCAAGAGCTATAAAGCCAGCCTGGGTCTGAATTCCTCCCTGGCCACTTCCTATTTTGTAATGTTGGACAGTTTACTTTCTGTGTTTTCTTAATCTGTAGAATGAGGATAACAACAGTACTGATCGCATCGGATTGTTATGGGGATTAAATGCGTTAATACTTTTAAAGTGCTTGGACAGTGCATGTAGTAATTGCTGTATGCATGATTGTTAATAAATGCCTAAGGTAAAAATACACCAATGTTGAAAGTAAGATGGTGGTAGCCAGGAGCTGAGGGGTGGGGCCAAATGGGGAATTGCTGGATGAGCACAGAGTTTCAGTTTTGCAGGATGAAGACTTCTAGAGATTGGTTGCACAACAGTGTGAATATATTTAAAAGTACTGAACTGTACAGGCTAAAATGGTTAGGATGGCGAGTTTTATATAATGTGTATTATAAAATTTTCCCACAATTAAAAAATTGTAAAGAGTACTGGTATTAGTAAAATTATACATCAGAATCTTTATTAGCACACAGCAGCCCCATCCACAGTTGCCTTTGCCATTGTGAAAAATGCATCTCTGGCAGTCATCAGTAAGATTCGTTTATTTGATAAATTCATGCAATTAAGATATCGTAAAGAGCACAAACAAATTTTAAAAAATATACCAAAGAGTCTATGGCAGGCACAATTCTAAAAGTGCCCCTGTACTGAGATAGCATGCCCTAGTCCCTGGGACCTGTAATGTGACAAAATATTCCTTGATTTATGTGTTGTAGAGCACAGTTAACTTAGGATGGGGAAATTATCTGGGTTGGCCCAATGCAATCACAGGAGCCCAAAAATGAGGAACAGTTTCTCTGGCTGGGCAAATCAGAGAGATTCGAAGCCTGAGAAGGACTGAACATGCTGTTGCTATTTCAAAGATGGAGAGGACACTTGGAAAGGGACAGGGGCTGCCTTGAGAGATGTGGGAAGCCCGGAGCTGCTGAGGGTGGCCCAGCACAGAAACCGGAGCCTCAGACCTCGGGCCACAGGCAACTGGAGTCTGCCAACACACTGAATGAGCTTAGAATCGGATTCTGTTGCAGAGCCTATTGTTAAGAGCATCTCTTGGCCAGCACCTCGATTTCAGCCTTGTGAAAGAGACCCCGAGAAGAGAAGGCAGCCAAGCCCACCTAGACTCAGACCTTCAGAGTTATGAAATACAAAATGGGTGTTGTTGTAAGCTACTAAGTTTGTGGAAATGTGTTACATAGCAATAGAAAAGTGGGCAAAAGACAGGAACAGACTATCCAGAGAAGAGAAAATGAAAGGACTAATAGACATGAAAATGCATTTTCTCACCAATAGCCAAAGAAATGAATTGAAGCAATAGCAAGGTACATTTTTCCAGCTTTCAAATTTACATAGATTTTAAAAAATTCTAACTCCACTTTAGTAAGTGTGTAGACACTCTCAAATGCTATGAGGGGTGTGCAAATGTTATAACCTTTCTGAAGAGCCCGTTGGCTTAATGTATGAAAAACCTCACTAATGCTCCTATCTCTTGATCCAGGGATTTGACTTCTAGCAATCTATTAAAAGGAACTTATGAGAAATATTTAAAAAATTAATGGTCACAGATGTTTTAAGTGGTTTTGGTTAGAAAAGTCAGATATCGGCAATAGTTGAAATGCCCAACAACAGGGGAACAGTTTAAAATAAATTATGGTATCATCAAAAGATATGGAGTGAGAAAGACATTTAAAAGCATATTTATGAAGAATTTCAACCATGGAAAGGTGTTTATCAATTATTGTAAAATGAGGGACAAATAGGGTAGGGAACTGTATAGTATGCACTCCACTGTGTTTGAAAATCACAGGTCTGCCAGCATAGGAAGGGGCCTGATGGGCCAAAATGGGGCAGTGGGTTTTCCCCTTGAAGGTGAGTAGGCATTGTTTATTTTCTTTTATGCTTTTCTGTATTTTCAAAATGTTGAACAATGAACATGTAGTAGTTGTTTATCGTCACAATAGTCCATTAACATTATTTTGAAAGCTGTTAAGTCTCTGCTTGTGGAGTAGGATGAATCTAAAACACTGTCCAGTCAAACAATGGAGAAAATAAAAATTCATTGAGTAACTTAAATATGTGGCAGAAAGTGATTTTTTTAGGAAAACTATGAGATAGGAAATGATAGAAGGTCTGTCTAGAAGGTAGCCAGCCAATGAATATGAAAAATAGATACATTTATTGAAGAAAATATAAGAAACATTGTACATGGGATGATGACACCTCAGTCTCCTTCAAAGTAGGCATCTTAAGACCTCACACAGTTCTCCCAATCGCCATCAGCTGCCCTGTCATATTTTCCTGAATCTCATCAACTGAAATCTCTTCCCTTTCAAAGATGATTTTAGTTTTGGGAAACGCCAGAAGTCACAGGGTGCCAAATCTGGGCGGTAGTGGGGCTGAGTCACGTGGGTGATTTGATGTTTTGACAAAATACTCTGCATGAGAGGGCATGTTGTTGTGATGAAGCTGCCAATCACAAGTTGCCCAAAGCTGTGGCCTTCTGAATCATCTGAATAGTTTCTGTGGAGGAATGTTCAAGCTTAATGCAAAATCTGATGCAGATTTGTTGCTCTACTCAGTCATTTTGAATGCAATGGCCATACAGTACACATGCTCACTCAATGGTGTCTACTATCCCCACTGACTAGTACAGTGAAGTCATCACTGTTCACACATGCACATCCCAGTCCACTCTTCTTGGCTGCCAGGTTACACTGATGTCACACAAATTGCTCTTGTTATATTAACAATGGCTGGACTTTTTCTGGACAGACCTCATAAATATTATTAGAAATGTTGAAAATAAAGTCAGATAATTTATCTCTCAACAGGATAATCAGTGAAAGCTTTGTAGTAGGAAAAAAATCACTGAATATTATACTGAAATAATAGGAAAAGAACGTGCATGATTGAATTTTTATTAAAAGTCTTTGTTTTTTCATAGATTGATTGGTTTTAGGCTTTGCAATAGTTACCTATACAAGTGGAAAATAAAGAACTATGATGGACTTCTAACCACTTGCAAACAAAACAAAATAAAACAAATATCCTGCATGTTATGACCACGAAAACCAAGCTGTACTTAGGCCAGTAATATTTTCATTAAAAAACATCCAAAGGGACTTCCGGCCAAGATGGAGGCATAGGTAGACACACTCTGCCTCCTTGCACAACCAAAAGGACAACAAATTTAAAAACAAAAAATAACCAGAACTGACAGAAAATCGAACTGTATGGAAGTCCAACAACCAAAGAGTTAAAGAAGAAACACTCACCCAGACCGGCAGGAGGGGTGGAAACAGGCAGTGGAGCAGAGAGGACTCATGGCAAGGCGGTGGCTGGCGGACGAGAGAGGGCAAGGTGGCGGCTGGCGGAACGCGCGGTCCCACACCGACGTGCAGATAAACTGGGAGGAACAACTGGTGAGCGAGACAGACCACACAACCCAGGGTTCCAGCAGGGGGAAATAAAGCCTCAAACCTCTGACTGAAAACACCTGTGGGGATTGAGGCAGCAGCGGGAGAAACTCCCAGCCTCCCAGGAGAGCTTGTTGGAGAGACCCACAGGGTCCTAGAGCGTACACAAGCCCACTCACCTGGGAATCAGCACCAGAAGGGCCCAACTTGATTGTGGGTAGCGGGAGAAGTGACTGAAAACTGGCAGAGAGCCAGCAAAGAGCCAAGTAAGCGGCATTGTTCCCTCTTGGACCCTCCCTCACATACAGCGTCACAACTAAGAGATGTGGGTTGCCCTGCCCTAGTGAATACCTAAGGCTCCTCCCCTTACTATGTAACAGGTGCGCTGAGACAAAAAACAAATGGCCCAAATGAAAGAACAGATCAAAGCTCCAGAAAAAATACAACTAAACGACAAAGAGATAGCCAACCTGTCAGATGCACAGTTCAAAACACTGGTAATCAGGATGCTCACAGAATTGGTTGAATATGGTCGCAAATTAGATGAACAAATGAAGGCTATGCTAAGTGAAATAAAGGAAAATGTATAGGGAACCAACAGTGATGCGAAGGAAACCAGGACTCAAATGAATGGTGCAGACCAGAAGGAAGAAAGAAACATTCAACCAGAACACAATGAAGAAACAAGAATTCAAAAAAATGAGGAGTGGCTTAGGAACCTCCAGGATGTCTTGAAACGTTCCAATATCCGAATCATAGGGGTACCAGAAGGAGAAGAGGAAGAGAAAGAAATTGAAAACTTATTCGAACAAATAATGAAGGAGAACTTCCCTAATCTGGCAAAAGAAATAGACTTCCAGGGAGTCGAGGGAGCTCAGAGAGTCCCAAAGAAGTTGGACCCAAGGAGGAACACACCAAGGCACATCATAATTACATTACCCAAGATGAAAGATAAGGAGAGAATCTTAAAAGCAGCAAGAGAAAAGGAGACAGTAACCTACAAAAGCATGCCCATAAGACTGTCAGCTGATTTCTCAAAAGAAACCTTACAGGCAAGAAGGGGCTGGAAAGAAGTATTCCAAGTCATGAAAGGCAAGGACCTACATCCCAGGTTACTCTGTCCAGCAAAGCTATCATTTAGAATGGAAAGGCAGATAAAGTGCTTCCCAGATAAGGTCAAGTTCAAGGAGTTCATCATCACTCAGCCCTTATTATGTGAAATGTTAAAGGGACTTATCTAAGAAAAAGAAGATCAAAAATAGGAACAGTAAAATGACAACAAACTCACACCTATTAACAACTGAACCTAAATCAGAAACAAAAACAAACTAAGCAAACAACTAGAACAGGAACAGAATCACAGAAATGGAGAACACACGGAGGGTTTTCATCAGGGGAGTGGGTGGGGAGAGAGGGGGAAAAGGTACAAGGAATAAGAAGCATAAATGGTAGATAGAAGATAGACAAAGGGAGGTTAAAAATAGTATAGGAAATGTAGAAGCCAAAGAACTCATATATAGGACCCATGGACATGAACTAAAGAGGGGGACTGTGGGTGAGAGGGGGTGCACAGGGCAGAGGGGAATAAAGGAAGAGAAATGGGACAACTGTAATAACATAATCAATAAAGTATATTTAAAAAAGAAAAAAAAGAAAAAGTATATTGGCACATGATCTATATCAAAACAATTTTTGTGTTTGGTGGGAGATAGCAAACAAGTCTTGTTTTTTTTCATCTTCCCCAGGCAAATGTCTAGCTGTGATATGGCGACATTTGTTAAAGAGCCTTTCTTTGTTCACCGAACAAACTCGGCACCTTGGTTGCAAATCAGTTGGCTGTATATGAGTGTGTCTATTACTAGACTCTCTCTATTCTGTTCAATTGAGCCTGTGTGTCTGTATGCCAGTCCTACATTAGAGCTTTATTGTTAGTGTTGAAATTGGGTAGTGTAAGAGCTCCAAGTTTGTTTTCTTTTTTCAAGATTGTTTTACCTATTTTCTGTAAATGTTGATATGTATTATATCTTAAAATTTCCAAATATTTTTGATTTTTAAGATACATCCTGTTATTTATTTTTAACTTAATATCATATTAGTAAAAATGTACCATGTCTAGTTTAAAAAAAAATCCAAAGGTAATATTTTATCAGATACTTGATGTACTCTATTCCTGTTTAATTATGTGTGTAGCCTAGTACTTGAAGTCAAATCATTTACATATTGAGAAGCAGGTAGGTAGATGGGTGCTACTTTTTTTTTTCGATTTTATTTATTTTTAGACAGAGGGGAAGGGAGGGAGAAAGAGAGGGAGAGAAACATCCATGTGTGGTTGACTTTCACGTGGCCCCACTGGGGACCTGACCTGCCATCCAGGCATGTGCCCTGACTGGGAATCAAATCAGTGACCCTTTGGTTCACAGCCCGTGTTCAATCCACTGAGCTACACCAGCCAGGGTGATGGGTGCTACTTTAATTACTAGCTTTAGAAGACCTGACTTTAACAGAAACCGTGGGCAGATTTTTTTATGACACTCCATCTCTAGACAGTTTCCAGGAGCGCCAGGCCCCAGCTACTCCTTCTTCATTTTTCCACTAGCTCCTTTACCTATTTCCACTTTACCCTACCCTCTCACACTCCTAGAAAGTACAGAAAGTGTGTCGCCCCATTGGCTGTGAGGCCAAATGCCAATTTTCTGCATGGAGAATGTTAACCCCTTAAAAGAAACCCTTTGGAGGGATATCTAGCAAGGAATTTCTTTTTTCTTTTAGAGTGAATTTTGTATTTGGTTCATAAGCTTGGAGCTAACTAATTCAGAGGCCTGAGTAGTGAATGAGACTGTGATAAAAATGAGCACTAGCAGTAAATTCCATGCTCCCTGTTTGTTCTATTTCATTGGCTACTGTGGATATTCCAGACAGACAATAAAAAGCCCACATAACTTACCTTCCTACTGGCAACAAGGTAAGAACTTTATTTGGTCCATGAGTGCAATTAATCTTGATGGCAACATGAGTTATGAGCAGAAACCAAAGTCAAAATATAGAGGCTCTGGCACTGAGATGGCAGGTTTGCTATTGTCGTTAACATTTTGTTTGTTTTTCAAATACTCATTAACTGTTCATTTGAGTTATGTGTTTCAAATTGGATTCCCTGGTTATATGCCACATTTATGAGTGTGGTAGAGATTTATTTGTTCAGTTATCTTGGTTAGTATGACCAATTTATAATTCAGTACAAACTTAAGCTGCCCTGTTTGCCTTATCTAGTTTACTTTTGGACATTTATCTAACTTGGAATTTGCTAAATATCCACTTCACCTTGTGGTCTGCAGATGTGACTATAAGTATAGATTTTCAGTCACAGAACAGGGAACGTGTATTATAGGTTAGAGAACATCAGAAATGTAACCAGCAGTTTTTATGCTCCAGGAAATTAGCTAAATGACCTCCTCCCATGTGCCCTTGATCCATTTTTATCAGCACTTTAACTTTTCCAGGACAATTTCTCTTCCGTCCTTAAGGATTCATTGATTCACTGATTAGACAGGTAAAAATGGAGCACTTGTTTTGTGCCATGGCGCAGACAGAGCTCTTGTACTTGGAGCTAAGAATACAATTGAACAAAACAGGCACACTTTTGCCGTCATGAAGCGTATAGTCTAGTGGAGGAGACAGACAAGTAACCAGGCCATTTTATACAGAGTGAGGAGTGTTGTAATTGAGGAACTCAGGATGCTACAGGAACACGTAAGAGGGATGCCCAAAATGGATGTGGGAGATCAGGGAAGAAGTGAGACCTCAGCAAAGACCTGAAGACTAAATTAAGATTAGCCAAGTCGTGTGCCTGTGTGCTGCAGGATGGGATGTGAGGAGGGAGATTAAGGAGATAAGTCCAGGAAGTAAGTGGCCATGAGCTCTTACAGGCAATGTGAAGGAGTGTATGGTTTATCCAGGAGATAGCAGGGTTTTAGTTTCAGACAAGATCGGGCGGGTTCAGGGTGGCATGGCTGTATAGTCCAGGGTTTTAATTTTAGAAAGCCCACTCTGGCTGCAGGGTGGCCAATGGATTACTGGAGGGCAAACTGATGGGCAGAGGACAGGATAGTGGTGTCAGAACAGTAATGAAAGCAAAAATGAAGGAGAAAAACAGATAGATTTGACAGATCTTGTAGAAGCAGGATCAATATGACTTGCTGATTTGGAGTGATTGTGGGTGAGGGAGCCAGAAGGGTCAAGGGTGATGTTCATCTTTCTGGAGGGGAGGATGATGTCCTTCACTATATGGACAATGCCAGGGTGAGGGGCTGGTTGAAGGTAAGATGAAGAGTTTAGTTTTGTGCATATTAGGAGTTAGGGGAAAACCAAAGGCAGTTGCACATGTGAGCCTAGAACCCAGAACAGTCTGTTCCTCACCTACCACAAGGATTGTAGCTGAAGCCACAGGAATAGAGAAGATCACAGGCAGAAGAGGAACTTCTTACAAAGGTTATGGGTGAAATGGAGCAATAATACCCTCGTTTATGATGTGGGCAGAGGAAGGGGAGCACATAGGGGGAACTGAAAGGAGCACCCAGAGATAAAGGAGAAATACCAAAGAGATTGGGCCAGTGAATTCATGAGATCGATGCAAGAGTGGGTGCTCAGTAGGTCAGACACTGCTGAGTGGTCCATCGGGGAGGGGGGTGAGGGAAAGTCTCTGGCTTATCATCGAGGAAATTGGCCCCTGCCTGTGTGGTTTCAGCTGGGGTGGAACCGGATTGCTTCTGGGGAAGATGAACGGGTGGTGAGAGATGGGGTCAGAAAGTATAATGAACAACTTTCAAGAAACTGCGAAGAAAAAGAGAGGAGGGAGAAGCATCGTAACTGTAGAAGAACTTGGGGGACAAGGGAGGGTTTTCCGTGCTTATTTTTTCTTCTTTGAGAAGAAATACTCCTTTGAGTCATCCAGCGTCTTGCTGTGTGTAATCCCTTCACTTCAGGACCACCAGAAAAGCAATGCATAGCAACTCACGCTGCCTTGAAGGGTGCGGGAGGAAGCCCTGAGTAAATTAAAACCTTACTCGGAGCTTCCTAAACTAATTGCCATCACCAGTCCCTTCACCAGTTTGTTGGTTTATAATGGAAATGAAAGAGAACCCGGTGAGCCTTTCGCTGGTGCCACCCAGACAGCCCCTACTGCCTTCCTGTCCTGCTCTGAGGTTCACAAAGCGCTGCAGCCTATCATTTGATTTACACTCCAAACACCCTTTGAGGAAGGTAGGGCAGGTATCCTTATTTGACCTACATCTGAAATTCAGGTTCAACTGACTTGCCCAGAATTCTACATCTGGTCGTAGTGCATGGAAGTTTCAAACTCAGGTGTTCTAATTCCACATCTTCCGATTCAAAAGTAATTGCCCTTCGCTGAAAGGATAGATATAATATCTGTATTTCCACTGTCGTGTGGTCACATGAAATGTTGGGCATATTGTCTTTTAGTACACTTAAGAAATGAGGCTGAAAGTTGTGGATCAACTCTTTTTCGTTTTGTTTTTACATTGATATTTGTCCCCCCCACTCCCCCCCAAAAAAGTTAAATTGGTTTTAGAAGGAGACAATTTATTTGGACATGCCTTAATCGTTAAAATGTGTTTGAATTATCTATACTCACATCTAATTTGAAACTATTTCTTTTAATTCTTTTGACACAAACACTTATTTGCAGGTTTTTTAAGAGCAAACATTTTTACAAGTGTTTCTATTTATTGGTTAAATGAAAAATGATGTCTTAGGGAAACATTAGTAAAAGGTTTGGGCAATTAGGACAATGTAAACATTTGCCAAAGCACTTGTTTGGCCTCAATGAAGTCACAGTTATATACTTGTAGGCATTCCAAGTATTGTGTCCAAGGTCACTAAGAGAATTGAGCTTAGCTGTCTAGTTAGAGAACAGCCTTTTATTCTGTTTGTTCAGGGACCTCTCAGCCACCATTCCCTTAGCGAACTTGCAATGACAAAGAAGAGGTGATTTTTTTTGGTCAATTGTGTAAGTGTGAACTGTTTCTCCAGGCACAAAGATGATAATAAGCAAGTAACTTTCTGAGTTGTGGGATTAACACACAGAAAGAGTTAAAAATAAATATTAAAGTTGCTGGTGTTTGACACTAAAATTCAAAGCATCATGTTTGTAAAATTTTAGTTGTATTATCTGAAAGCAATTAATTTATTATGAGTTTTCATACACTGACTATATATGCATTTTAGAGTCGTTTCTACTCACTCACTGGCCATGTTACCTTGGACAAGGTGCTTTATACTCTTAAATCTCAGTTTCCTCACTTAAATTGGTAATAATAACAGCAGCTCTCTGATGGGGTTGCTGTGAGGATTTAACAATATAATGCAGCTAGAAGGCTTTCCATAATGAGTGCCCTTTAGTAAGTACTCAATAAATATTAGCTATGACTCTTTAATTTTGGTCCTGGCTTGGGAATTATAAGAACTCTCTTTATTGTTTAAAATATTTATTAAATACATCATTGCATATTTAACGTGTGCCTGTCCGTGCTGGAGGAGTCCCCTTTCTGAGTTTAGCACCATAGTAGTCTCTGGTGCTGGGCAGCTGTTTGAGCCCAGCTGTCATTCCGATGTCAGAGCAAAACAAAGAAATGGGGGCCACAGTTCCAGAACCCAGCTCCACAACGCTTACACGCTGAAGGGCTGTTTTGTAAAAATCCACTTCATACTAATAACAGTCCATAATAAAAGAAATTTAGACTCAGGTTTGGAGACAAAAATATAGTGTCCTTCTCCTTCACACTCTGTAAATGTTTCCTTTGTCCTGTATGATGGGCAGAGGGTTTCTGGCCTTCATGTTGTACATAGTGAAACAGCAAAGACTCATCCCGCTGTTTTGCCTTACCTTGTCCTGATCTTTGAGGGTCAAAGACGGTGTTTTATCTGCCTTTGCCAGCCTTGCTTGTTTTCAGACAGAATTGTTAAAGGCTGCTTTAGAGTCACCCTTATCACAGATTAAGTCCAAAGGGAGGGAGGGGTCATGGATGCAGTCCATCACCACTCTGTGGGTCTGTCCTTTCAAATAAGAAGTGAGTCACCTTTTGATCTTATCATGAGTTGTTTCTCTCCAGGTGCCATTTAACAAAGACCCAGGCTCACTTATTATTATTATTTTTTGTAAGCAGATTCAAGTGTAGCAGGGAAAGAGAAAAAAATCAGCCAATTACCTCTCATGTACATTCACCCTAAATACCCATAGGAACCAGCTTTGTAAATAGGTGCTAACCTGTAAGCTGGATATTGTTTTGAAGGTTAAAGTTGTAAGCAGTCTCCCTTCTGTTAATCAGCTGCAATGACCTCAGGAATTAAAGTCAACAGGAAGTGAGGCAATTACTCATTTCCTGTCACATCCCAGCTACCCAGCAAAGGCCTCCTGTTGACCAGGTGTTTCTGTGGGTCAGAAAGACTTGGACAGTTTGTGAAGAGGCCCTTGGCACACTTGCCTTCCACCTGTGCAGTTGTTAGTTCACCTCAAATTCACCCTTTGGTGGGACCTCTGAAGCTGTTACTATACATTGACAGCTTCATGAGAGAAGTATCATCTCTGGAGCAGGTATGGTTGGTTTTGTTTGTATGTTTATTTCCTTTGTCTTTGATTTCTTTCAACTGAAGTCATCTTGGTATGTATACATATTATTGTGTCATTTAATTATGTTGTGTCACTTAAGATCCTTTATTGTCCCTTGATTAGTAATGATTCCTTGTTTATGTTCCCATAACTCCTTTTGTTGACTTCTGTTAAGGCACCTTTCACAGTTGGTTTTGTGCTGTGTCCTCCTAGCTAACTAGCCCTTTGAGGACGGGAGCTGTGTTTTGTGTCCCTAGCATCTAACATAGCGTTTGAGTACTTGCTCCATCCTCTCGTAAATGCTTGTTGAGTATGCATGGTTGTGTGGTTAGGAATCAACTAGGACTAGTAATTGTTTTAGATTTTTTACAAAGGACTTTTACATGCGTTATCCACATTTGTGCTTTACAACTCTATTGCAGGCGTTGGCAGGACTTCCACTTGGCCGATAAGGAGGGCCCAGAAGCCCCGAGTCAGCCTGACTTGCTGGAAGTCATTCAGCTTGGAAGGCAGCACTAGGGCATGAACCGTTTTTTGGTGTCAGAAATGTGTGTTCTTCCCATTGCTACACCTCTCTCCCATTGAATAAACTCAAAACTGGGTAGCCCATGGGTGGATTCAGCCTAACTCCTTGTTTATGGTCCTTCGAACACCAGGGCCCCTGAGCAATTTAAAGTGATTTAAAAGGTAATTGAACTTGGGTGGCTTACAGGACTCAGTAATTAGACAGGGGTTCCAGGAACTTTTTTCCTCTTTCCCATGGGAACTTCAGCTGACAGTAGATGAGTCATCTTGGTCCCTTTTTCATCATCTGTAAAGCAGTCCTGCTACTTTATTCACTTCTCTTTGTTGAGATCACTACATGGATTTTTCAAGAAGGGTATCGAGCACTTTATACCCTGTGCTCTGGCCACGCATGTGAGGATGAGGACTCTCAGTAAAGCCAAGTGACTTTCGCTCAGGTCAGCTGAATTTGAGGAGTTGTGAGGAAACTGGATGATGTTTCGTCCGTATTGGGTTTGGAAGCATAGCCGGCATTACTCAGGTCCAAGCGGAAGACTGTAAATAGTTACATCAGCCGATGACACCTTTAAATTTAAAGCCACTTCCCTAGCTCTTTTTGGGTGTCTTGCATGTCTGGGTCTCAGTGCACCTCCTCAGCGTGGTCGTCACCTGAGTTGTTGCAGTCTGTCACCCACTTAGCCCATGCCATCTGGTTTTTGCTCGGTGGCATCTGCATGGACACTGGTCGGTCACTCCCTGTTGCAGTTGGAGGCTGACTCCAGCAACATTGGTTTTTATGATGGAAATTTCCACTTTCTTCAGCCCAAGCCGAGGAAGAAGGTAATTTGAATGGCCCTTTGGTTTGTTTTCACATCACTCTCCCCGCCATGGAGGTAAAGGGCAGTGGAAAACGTGGAGTCTGCATTTTTAGACACTTACACAAGTGAAGGTTCTGTCTGTCTTGTTGCTAAAAGCAGGACATACTGGAACTCTGGTGTTTTCATGAGATGGGCTTCCCAATCAGAACCCTTGACTCTTCAATCCCGTGGTTGACCTAGGGGCATAATAACATTGCTGCCTTCAATAACAAAGCAATCTGAGATTTGAAGTACCATGCTTATATTTAGTTTGGTTTCTGGGAAAACATCTTGGGGCATCAAATGTCAGATGATTTTGCAAGTGGCAAACAATAAACAAGCATGGAGATGTACTGAAAAATGTTTTAAATTGATTGCCAGCGGGTGTTTCAAAGGGACCTCTCCTTATTGGTATTAGAAAGAGCTTGAGCTTGAAGTCACTGGGAAATGAGACTAGCTAAGCTACTGATTTGGAGTCATTCATGAAATAATCCCCAGTGCTGCAAAGGTGCTTTTGTTTCTACAGAAGGTCTGAGTGAGGTCTTTTGCTCCCTGACCTTTGCCATGTTATTTTTAAACCTGGTTTCAATAGTTTATAAGCTTTTGCTACCAAGAAAAAATGTAAAAGCTCAAGTCAATATAATACTTTGGAAAGCATGTCAAATTTTACTTCAGTGAGTTTCTAATGAATTCACATACACTTTCATCAGAAAATCAGAGTGGTGTTTAGGTTTATAGGTACCAGTGCTTTGCAAGCATACGCTTTATGCAGCTGTTCATTCAACAAATATTTCCTGAGTACTCATAGTGCGCTGGCCGTGGTTCTGGGCCCAATGGGTTATACAAATGAGATAGGGTAGAATTGCTGTTCTCAACTGGATATAAGTCCAGTAGGGTAGGTGTGTGACTGTAGGCAAGTTATATATCTTTGAGCCTCAGTTTCTTCAGCTGTGAAATGGGGATAGTAGTACTCACATGAGGGTACCTCAGAGATACATGTAAGCAACGTCTTGGAGTGGGGAAAACATGATGTTTGAGCAATAGCGTTCCAATGTGAAGGACAAGAGTGCATTTTATGGAAGAAAAGGAGACTACGAGCAAGTGAGGCCAAGATTGTGAAAGGCCTGGGGGGTCAGGTTAGAGTTGGATGTTGTGGTCAGTGAAAGTGTCATTGATGGACTTTCTTTGCTACTGTCTCCCCAGTGCCTAGAACTGTGTCCAGCCCATAGGGAGGGCTCAGCAAAAATTTAGTGAATGAATAACTGACTATGATTTTAGACAAATGGAGCTTAATTTTGTCATGAGATGTGCCAGTTAGAAATGCCCTACAAGCAGTTGGGAACATAGGACCAGAGTCAGGCCTGGGATTGAGACTGGTGGTGGAACTTTGGGTGGCATGAACATAGACGTGTTGTTGAAGTCACAAGTGTGAATAAACTGACCCGAGAAGCACATGCAGCCGAGTCAGAGTGGAGGGCTCAGGTAGTACCCCTCATTTGATGATCAGGTAGTGCCCCCCATTTGATGATCAGGTAGTGCCCCCCATTTGATGAGGAACCTGTAAGGAAAGGGGGAGGAAGGAGACCGAGGACGGGAGGAAAACTAAGAGGGTGAGGTGCCTCTGGAGAAAGGAGGGAATGTTTGAAGAGGGGCCAGTCAATAGCACAGGGAAGGCCGGGGCTTCGGAGCACGCTGTGGGTGTGCAATGAGGAGGTGCAGGCATGGCTGTGGAAGGGACGTTCTGTGGATGGATCCTGTGCCAGGTTGTAAGGTGTAGGTGGCACAGCACACGTTTGGACATTTACTTATGTTTCTCAAGGTTAGTATTTACCAGCATTTGCTTTTTGAGTGTACATTTAAACAGTGTGCCCTAACTGTGTATATAATCTGATTCCAATTAAATACTGGACAAAGCACAACTATCGATTTATTCTTTCTGAGTTACAGGATCATGACTGATTTTGCCCTGTGTTTGTCACTATTTTCCAGAGTTTCTTTGAGTATTTATTACTTTTAGAACTAGACAAAACACCATACAAAATATATTTTTAAATATTACACTTCTTATATATTGCATGGCAATAAACTTCTCATTTCTTGAAACTTGTATACCATGTAGCATTGAATGTTCCCTCCAGACCTATGAAAATGGGTGGGATTCCACCTGGGTTCCTAGCTGTCCTCCTCTGAAAGACCCCTGAGCTCTTGGTATGAGGTCGGCATCATTTCCTTACCTGCTGCTTGTGGCTTATCTGTACTTCACCAACATGCTGCCTCTGTCCTTATGACAAAAAGCACTGAGAAAAATCAGACCCTCTTGTAGCCTCGTGGTCCAGACATGTCATCTTACTAGGGTCAGATCCCCTGGTGGTGCATCCTGTGCATCATATAAGTCGTAGACAAGTCTCAGTGAGCCGTAGCCTTAACCAAAGTGAAGAACATGTGAAAGCCACATGTGCTGACCATCCTTGAAATTGCCCTTGATTTGAAAAGGATTGGCAGAAAGTTCATTCTAGGTGTTCTTGGCACTGCATTTTCCTCCATAGTCCAGCTGCTTCCAAAATTACATGACCCCAGACGCCCTCTCAGCCCTCATTAAATTCTGATTACAAGCCATTTAGTCCAGTGGGAAAAAGTCGGCACTTTTACCAAACAGCTTGGGAGAACATGGCATCTCTGTGGTGGCCAGGGTGGTCTTATTGCTCATATCTGCTTCTGCTCTGCTCCTGTGTGGAAGGACTGCCAGATTCACGCTATCAATTAGCCTTGCCCAATGAGCATGTAAACAGCAGATTACCTCATTAGAAAGTAGCCATACACGGATTCTCCATCCTGTTACCTTTTGATGCATTCATGGGGTTCTTGGGGTTGAGCTTTGGTTAGCACACTAACCAACAGATCTCCAGAACTTTATCTTGCAAATCTGAGACTCTGTACCTGTTCAGCAACTGCTCTTTTCCCCCTGCCCCCAGCCCCTGGTAACTACCATTCTACTTTGTTTCTATGAACATGAATACTTGAAATACCTCATGTATATTAAATCATGCAGTATTTGTCTGTTTGTAGCTGGCTTATTTTACTTAGCATGATGTCCTCCAGGTTCATTCATGTTATAGCATGTGACAGGATTTCCTTTCTTTTTAAGGCTGAATAATGTATGGTATGGATATACCATATTTTATTTAGCTGCCTCTTTTGTAAGTGAAGTTCCATCAGAACACAGACATGCCCATCCATTTCCGTGCTGTCTGTCTGTGGCTGCTTTTCCCACTGTAGCTGTCTAGTTGAATGTTGCAGAAGTGACTGTGTGGCCCACAAAGCCTAGAATATTTATTATGTGGCCCTTACAGAACACGTTTGCTGACTCCTGTTCCACGGGGGAGGGTCTGAAGGGTTCAGAGAAGTGATGTGGAGGTTGTGTTTAGAGGAAGAACACCATGCTGGCTTTGTGGGCGGGCCCAGGCATGGATCTGGAACATGCCCTGGAGTCTAACTGAGGTGGAAAAGACAGTCTACAAAGTTGACTTGTTTAGTGACACTTCAGACATTCAGGGAAGGGAGAGACCCAAAGGGATTGATTCCTTCGGAAAGACTTCACAGAGGGTTGGGATTTGGGATGGGATGGATGGCATCCATGCAGGGCATGGAGGGCTGCTTCACCTTCTCACCGTACCCTAACAGGTGAGGCAGGACAGCGAAAGCAGGTAGAGCTGTGTCTGGCAGATAGCGAGGGCTCCGCTGGAATATAAATTCCACAAGGGCGGGCCTTGACTCTGCTCACTGTTGGATCACCAATGCCTAGAAGGCAATACCTGCCTCAAAAAATATTCATGGAATGAATAAATCACTGCTCCTCTCAGTGACTCCTTTTAGCTATTTCATTTGTGCTGTGCAAATATAGGCGAAGCCTGAATTTCTCACACTGGTCTGCTCACTCATTCATTACACTAAGGAGTGATTTTGGGGGGAGGGCTGTGGTTAAAGCAGCAGCTGTCTTTATTGTTTATTGCTAGAGGTAATCATGATGTGGAGAGAGGGCTCTAAGTCGGAAGTACTAACAAAGGAAAAAAGAGTAAAAGAAAACAATGTCAAGTGATTCTAAAGATAGACACTGAAAAAAATTCATTCATTTATGCAGCAAATATTTATTGAGCTGCAATTGTGTTCTGGGGTCCAAGGGTGAGCAAAAGAGGCAGTTGCTGCTGGAGGGGATATTGACACAAACTGGTAATTACAAATGTGATGTGTGTAACTTACAGAAGTTCAGGTGCCATGGAAACCTAAACAAGGACTTTTAACCTAGACAGGGCTTCCCTAAGGAAGTGATGAGTCCTGATTATTGGTTGCCGTGTGACAAACTACTGCCAAACTTTGTGTCTTCCAACAATTTATTCTCTCTCATGGTCCTGGGTTAACTGGGCTCAGCTGGAAAAGTCGCCCTTGGGATCGCCTGTGAGTTGCAGTTAGATACTGACTGGGGCTGGAATCCTTGGAAAACTCAAATGGGCTCTCATCCAAGATGGCTTCTTCACTCACATGTCTGGTGCCTCTGTGCTCTACTATGTGGGCTGCTTCTAATCTATTTCCATCCTCTATCAAGGTAGCTTTGGGGGCTTATTTTCTTAGGTGCATTATGATAGACTGTGAACCTCTTTAGGACGAGAGCTGTGTCTTATTCATCTTTCCAACTTTAGTGTCTTAATCATGATATGAACTTATTAAATGATGAATGGATGGATAGATGAGTGATTTCCAGAATGCCTTGTTAAATAGCATTGAAATGTTTTGAAGTTGAATTTTACTACCCTTTTATGAGTATTAAATGAGGCAATGCAGGGAAAGTGTCCATGGGACCTCTTGCTCCCTCTGGGCCTCAGGGTCTCCTTCTGTGAGAGGCTGGGGTTGAAAGGATGGTCTCAAAGGCCTATGGTTTCAGAGCGTGTGCGATGGAGGTGTGGCACAGCCCAGGGCTGCTGGCCGTCTGTGAAAACCCGGGCAGAGGGCACAAAGAGTATACTCTTAGGTATTTTGATTTAAAAAAAAAAAAGGAAGGAAGGAAAGAGGGAAAAGAATCACTTTGAAGGTATTGACTCTCTAGTATGATTAAAGAATTTGATACTGAATTTTAAGCACTGGGTAAGAAGAGGAATATCCATAATATAATCTGAGATGAATAACTTAGTGCTCTGCACCTTGATGCCTCTTCTATAAAATGGGAAACATATTTGTTATTTATGTTTATTTGAAATTATAGTAAAGAAAGAACTAAGAGTTATAAGATTTATTCTACATTCCTTTTTTTTAGCCTTCCACATACAAGATAAAATTTACAAAAGCCCTCTGAGTTTCAAAACTAGAGAAAAAGTGAAACCCTATGGTACAGCTCGGGAGGCTCACGTCCTCGTGGAGGCACAGAAAACAAAACCCTGTTTGCCGCTAGAAGAACATTGTAACTGACTTTATCTCTAAATCAACCTCGTTTCATGAGTCCTTACATCATAAACATCAAAGTATAAAAGTAGACAAATTCACAGTCATTATCACTTTACAAGAGGTTAACCGTAGAGTTCTGGTGAGCTCCAAACCCCCTTGATACGTTTGAAATAAAGGGCTGCATATCTTAGTTTACTCACATACATTAAGCAATGTAGATTGGTGCTGCTGACGGAAATGTGATGACTTAATGACCTAAGTGCTAAAAATGATTTTAATTAACCATAAAAACTGCACAGTTTTAAAAAAAGAAAGCACATCCATGTTCTTAAGAGGCAGCAGCTTGCAAAGGTGTTCCTACTTGCCTAGCTTTACCTATTTGTAAGTAGTCCAGGGTAAATAAAGACTTTGCCTAGTTGCTATTTTTTGGCAAAAATGCAAAGGTATATGTGGCTGTTGAAAACATGAAATGTAGCTAGTGTGCCTGAGGAACTTTATTTGATTTTAATAAATTTAAGCAGCCATTTATGGCTAGTGTCTCCTGTATAGGACAGCCTCACCGTCAAGGTCTGCTCTAGTTTGGCCTGGCCTTAGATCTGCCGCTTCTCAGAGAGACTGGATTAGTGCGAGGGTTCTCTCTGCGCAGCCTAGACGCTGGCCGGTTCTCCTAGGCCCATCCTCAAAGCCTTTTTCCAGGGCCTCTGGAGGAATTCTGAAGTCGCCAACATTAGGCATTACGTCACCTAGACCGAGGAAGCACAGGCACAGCTACGTGTGGGCTTAGTGAAAGCACAGAGTCTCCCTCTCTACGAGTTACCAGTGCTTTCGAGGTTTGTGAAAGAACTCAGGCATTTATGACTTTCAGACTGATTACCATAGAGGCCCAGTGACAGAATTCCTAGTCTCTTTTGCTTACTATTTTAGGTCAACATATCACAGAGATTTGCCAGGGTAGTCTTTTCACAATTGCTCTCAAAGGCTTCTCTGTGTGAGTAAAAGCTATTGACCTTAATTCCCCTTATCAAGAGCTCCACTCTGCTCTGTGTGAGTTCTAATACAAAGCAGGTAGTGATGTGATGTGTACTCTCGACAGTGGACCTTCTGTGCATGTGTCGTCCACCTGTGGGTGTGACTGCCGTGGAAAAGATGGAGAGATGGGGAAGTAATTGGGCAGGCTCCTGTGCTACAGAATATAGTGAACCACGTGTCAATGGTGTCCTTTTTATTCTCTTCTAGGAAATTAAGGATTGCCATGGCATTGTTTTGACAAGCACTTCCTGTTGTCTTTACAAAGATCTCACTGAAGAATAATCTCCAAGGAATGTTTCCCTTCTGATACCTTTGTTAATGGCCATTGTCAGCGAGCAAATGCTTCTCCTGGCCGGGAAAACATCAACCACCCTTGTGCGTGGCCTCCTTCAGGCAGCCGAATGAGGTTCCTTCCAGTTGTTCCCAGAACTCTGTTGCCCAAAACATCTCTCTTTGTTGGGTGACTGCTCATGAGGTCCTTTCCTGAACCAGCTTAGCAGGCTTAGGCCTCCAGAGCCCGCAACATGGAAGCTTTGGAAGTGGATGATATCAGCCCGGCCTTGGAAGTTACTGAGGATTTCTTTACTACTTTCGACAGTAAGCTGGACAAAGCTGTGCAGCAAGCAGAGGTGTACGGGATTCAGGAAGTCCCTGAACTGGTGGGGCACGAGGTACTCAGTAACATAACAGACACTGGTGCTATCAGAAATGTTGCCTCCCTGGGCAAGGGGGGCCTGATTTGGGACCACTGCAAGACCAGGCTCTTAGAAGCCAAAGCTCAAAATGTCTTCCCTGCCAAAGAACAGTTTATGGTCCAGAAAGGGACAACCCCAGATAATCTTTCCTGGATGGAACAAAAGGAAGCGCCAACCTTTAATTTGTTCGACATCTGTCAGCGTCGGAAGAACAGACCTCGTTCCGTGAATGACTTACTGGATGAGACCTCGACTTTTAAGCCAGGGCATACACGATCAAGGTCAGATGTGACCCAAGTGGACTGGAGGGTCATCCTCAAGACCACGCCTTTGCAGCAGCTGCCGCAACAACCGTCTCTTCAGGGCCCTCACTTCCCCAGGCCGTCTCTGCTGTCGCCCTCGCCAAACAAGATAGAAGATGCTCAAGGAAATACCGGTATGTTTTTTATATCTGATTGCCATTGAACAGTTGTTGTTTTCCCTTTGTGTTCTTTACATTTGCCTCATGAGAATCTTACTCTCTGGTATCCATGTCTGCCTATGCTTACTTAAGCCTCCTATTTTATTTACTTTCATACTTGACATTATCTCACGGTCTTATTGTCATCACAGGCGGTACTGAGTGAAGACAGCGCTGGTTAAATCTTCTTTTCTCGTCTCGTATGCTAGGATCAGAATACTCATCATTAATGTAGCGTTTTTCCTTTGCACATTGTATGATACCACTTATTCACATCAGTAGGTGTTCATTGCGTCACACATTGGGCATGGCCTTGTGCCGTGAAGGATTTAAAGGTGTGTGAAGACACAATCCCTGCCCTAAAGGACTTCTTGTTTAGCTGAGGGGACTGACACTCACAGAGACTCTGGGAGGTCCCCAGTAGTTAGAGACAGGAGATGGTCACCTGAAATGTTTACGAGGGAGGGAACTTACACATTTTATTCTGTCTTGTTGGACTCTTTTTGATGAGGAAGTGACCGTGACTGGAAGAGCATGGAGAAAGGAGAAGATGCCCTGGGCTGGGCTTGTCAGGCAGGGCTTATGAGAGGTCATGGAACTTGAGCTGGACCTTGAAAGACACTAAGGTGCAGAAGGAGTCTCGGTATAGAACACCTGGTCGGGAGCAAGGTGTGAACAAAGGCGAAGACATGGGAGGTGCCGAGAAGAGGAGGTCGACCCTTGTGAGAGGAGCCAGGGATCTCATGGCGGGTGGTGGGAGGACAAGGCCGGACAGGTCCGTTAGGGCCTCACAGTGTAGGACCTTGAACCTCTTTTCTCCTTGTGCCTGATACACATACCTGCACTTGATACTGTATAAACGTGCTTACGCACTCACACGTGACCTTTCTCTTCTGTGAGACGTGACAAGCCGTCTCTCTGTTTCCCTTGGCATTTTCCTTCAAGGGAACCTCTTGTATACAGGCTATCCATTTTTATTACTGACGATTCTTCAGTGACCCTGCTTAACCTTTCATGTAGATGGCTTCTGCTCAGCTAACTGGGGAGACTAATTTATGTCCTTAACTGCTATTTTACAGTTACTCCAGTCTCTACCATTGTTTGGTGTTCCATTGGTACCAATTTGATTAATAAAACTTAGTTTATAAGTGTAGCTTGAGGCAAGGATGTAATTAAATATGTCTATTCAGGAAAGGCAGTGCTTCTTGTGAGGCGCTGCCTTATTTTCATAGCTAGTTCAAATCCAGCTTTTTCGAAGACTTTTTTCCCACTCAAATTTATGCCTTGTGAGTCCTTGTTTTTTTTTGTTCCCCAGAGTTTCACTGGCCCTCTGTAACATCTGGCCAAGGGTGGTGACCACCAGAGTAAAAGGAAAAGGCCATTGTAAAGCACAGAGGGCGGAATGAGAGCTCCACCTGGAGCCCAAACAGGTGTACTCCTTTGATTAGCAAGTAACCTCTGCTGGATTTCTGTTTCTTAGCGCTCACACAGTTTTATCACTGCACCTCCGTGACCGTGCTGGATCCCTGGTACAGCCAAGGTCAAGAGAGTGTCCTAGCTCCAACTTCAGTTTCCCGATATTTGTTTTGTAAATACAGGAACCAGACCTACTTTAGGTTCTCTCTTTAGTATACTATGATTATGATTGTGGTTTTTTAATTCCCCACTTTGAAGAAGTTGAATGTTAAATGATGTTGAAGGGTGAGTACTGAACGGTGCTCTGAAAATGAACGGTAACACGTGGCCTTTGCAGTTTCTCTGGAACATACCTGGCCACCTTGTGGTCATCCGCGAGACACCCGTCTGAGCAGGAGTTAGCAGAGTTGGACGAGTGGCGTGTCAAGTTTCTGACGCTTTTTCTTTCTGGCACGTTCTGGAGAGCAGGCAGGATAAATCATGTGTTTATTACTAACCAGGCGGAGGGCAAAGGCAAGCAGTGAGTGCCTACTGGCCATATGTTCTCGGGCTGAGGGCAGAGAGGAGTTCCAGATACATGGCTGGTCACCCACTCTGCGAACTGTAATTCTTACAGCCTTTGGGGTGCATGTGCCAACATTCAGGTTCGTTTTAGTCTAACTCAGCCAAGATCTTTGAGCTAAGTTTACTTTAAAACCTTTGAAATTAGTGATCCAAACTGAAGAAAGGCTTACTGTTTCTCCTGAAGGAATATGCCAAAAGCAGACGCAGGCGGTGTCGTATCCTGGCCAGAGCTGGAGATTTGGGGTCTGGCCAGACCTCGTCCTTGAGCTCCAGACTTGCACGTCCGGCTGCCTGGTGAACATGTCTGTTGGAATGTCTCACAGGCACTTTAAATTCAAAGTCACCAAAAGTGACCCATCATCCTCCCATCTCCCACTCCTGCTGTTCTGAAAATTAGCAGGGGTTAATGAGAGGCTGGGGGCTCCTCAGAAGGAATGGAATTTAGTCACATTGGCTTCCTTTGATGAGGTCAACTTGATGTTGTGTCTAGTTCTGTCACTCTCTTACCTATGGGCTTTATTACTGCAAACCTTTATGCTTTCTCCAGCTGACTTTTTTTTTCCTGGCTCCTTTTCTGAGCTCACCTTGAATAGCTTAAAGACTTACTTCCCAGGAGCTCTGACTGGTGCGGCTCAGTGGCTTGGGTGTCGTCCCACAAGCTGAAAGGTTGCCCTTTGGATTCCCGGTCAGGGCACATGCCTGGGTTGTGGGCCAGGTCTGCAGGTGGGGGCTTGTGAGAGGGAGCCAATCGATGTTTCTCTTGCACACTGAGGTTTCTCTCCCTCTCTTTCTCCCTCCCTTCCCCTATCTCTAAAAATATATAAATAAAATCTTAAAACAAAAAAAAGACTTACCAGGAACGGTTTTTCTCCTCGTCCTCACCTTCTTTCTCTTCTGCCTCCCTCATCCCTGTTTCCCTTCAGAACAACAAGCCCACAGGTTTCTTCATTAGGTGGGACTGCAGCACCTTCTTCTCCTTTAGTGATGAGTGGCTGGGCTTTTGAGCCTGACTGAGGATAAGTGCTGCTTCGGGGATAAAGCAAACCAGGTTCTGGCATCATGAGGGCAGGGTGTAGCCAGAGTATAATATCAGCTATTTGTTAATGGGCAAGCCTGTCTGAAGAAGACCCTCTGGTCAAAAGAAGATAGTGTATTGGTTAAAAACACTGTGCCTAAACAAGCAAACAAAATATAACCAGAGACATTGAAATAAAGAACAAACTGACAGTAACCAGAGGGGAGGGGGCGGGGACAATGGGGGAAGAGCTGTCAAGGAACATGAATAAAGGAAACATGGATAAAGCCAAAGGGGGGAGGTGGGGATGGGAGGGGGAGTGCTGGGGGAAAAATGGAGACAACTGTGCTTGAACAATAAGAAAAAGTTGAATTTTAAATTAAAAAACAAAACAAAACACTGACCCTAAACCAATAGTTAGTTTCGATCCTTGTTCCAGCACTTACTAGCTCTGTAACACAGGGCAGCTTTCTTAGTCTGTCTTTATTATTATTATTATTATTATTATTATTATTATTGTCATAATGTGTGGAAAATAGTATTCACCTCAGTTTCTTGTAAGCATTAAATGTGTTAGAATATCTAAAGTACTTCTTAGAACGATGTTGAGCATATAGTAAACACTCAACACATGTTTTAAATGTTTAACAATGTTAATTTCATATTGTTAACTGAACTTGAAAGTCATGACTGAGAATCAAGGCAACATTACCAATCAGTCCTAGTTTTCTCTGCAGTCTATCCCATAAAATGGCCTCACGAGAAATACTCCGTGAATTCACCTTCCTGCAGTGCTCTTTCTCACAGCTCCTAACTGGTTGGTTAATGAGAAATAGACCACTCGTTCCCTCTCACGTGCTGACTTGTGATCAGCTGTTTCCTGTCTTCCACGCCACAGTTTATGGTCACCGAGGAAGGGATTGCTCTTACTCATTGTTTTGTCCTCCGTACCTGAAATAGTGCTCTGGAAATAGTCTGTGCTCAAACGTGCTTTTAGCGCCTCAGCTGGGAAATAGGAAAACCTGGGTTCGAACCCAGGCAGTCTCCTTCCAGAGTCCATGCTCTTGACCACTAAGCTAGGCTGTATCCTCACTTTGGAGACCAGTAATCAATCCTCAGGCTCCAGAACCCTCCACTTCCAAAGGCTTATTGGCACTCAGTCTCCGTGAGGGCAGAGGGTGGGAAGTAGTGTGGAAGCAATAGGCCTGGATAATGTTTGCTGAACTAAAATTAGTCTCTCAGGGGATCAGCTGGTTAGGAAAAACTGAGACACTCCAACTCAGTCTAGCTGAAAGCAAGGACTGTTTTCTGCATTTAACATTTTTGCTAAAATGCATGGACAGTGCAGAGTTGGTCACGGCTCTTCAGGAGACCAAGGAACTGCAAAGGGAAGACTGTAACTTTGCTCTTCACACTCTCAGTGTTACCTGTGCAGGAGGCTCAAGTGAACTGGCTCCCTTGGGTTTAGAACCATGGAAAGGTGGCTTAGGGTTTTGCCCCATCTTTGGCTGCTTCTTTTCAGTCTTACTTAGAAGCATGCAAATGCATTCTAGATTCTGCATTGCCTCAGGCAGATGCAGACCGAGGACAGACTTTTCCAGATGGAATTTTGCCTGTGTTCATGGATAAAGGGTCCTGCCAGTGGGTCCTATAGGCTGATGGTGTGAGGCTTGAATCCAACCTGGTTAACACTATCTGCTCTACCTGGGGATTGGACAGTAATGTCAAAAGGATCAGCTCATAGATTGACAGGAAGGTATAGCTCTAAGGTAAGATGGCAACAGAGGCCATTATTTCTAAAGAATCCAAAGTAGTCGTGGAGAACAAAGCTTCCAGAGGGTCAGCTCCTTCCCTTTCTGCCATTCCGGTGTCTGCTGTGCCCTGGGCAGCTGGAGGGAGGTATGACCGGGCACTAGCTCTGAGGGAGGGGCCTGATCCCCCTGCAAGAATGGCTCATGTCGAGTTTTAGCACTAACCTTAGTTCTGTGCAAATGTGTTCTCCACAAGTATATATACTTAACCCTTTCCTCCTTTGCATCGCTGTCATCTTGTTCGTGTTCACCGACTAATGGTTCAGCTACGTGCACCAGGGATTTCCCAGGGGATAAAGAAAACAGGGTGTTAACATCATAGAATTACAGTCCTGGCATAAACATATATCTAGGTAGGAACATGAAAAGTCATATGAACATGAGGACATTTGATATGTTATCTGTATGAAAACCAGGTTATGTGCATACACACAATACCTATATCGGTATACCTATACCTGTAAGTGTGTGTACGTAGCAGAGGAAGGTGAGGCTGTCTGGAAAGGACACTCAACTAGGACTCAAATGTATCGTGTAGGTTTGGAAAAATCTACTTGTCTGTTGCCTTTGGTTTATAAACCTAGTGAAGCAGGTTAAATTATTTCTACAATCCTTCCCAACTCTAAAATTACATCATTCTAGGATGTACTTGAACTGACCCTGACTCATGGTTGTGTGGGAGCTAATTACTGTAGTCAGATCGGTGATGGAAATATAGGTATGCTTTCTGTGTGCCTTGTAACTCTACTTCTGGATGAACTGCTGTTGTACTTTTAAAATCAATTTTTTTTTAAAGAAATGCTTTGCATTACCTCTGAAGCTCTGAAACTCAACAGACTGCCAGAATCTGACTTACTTTCCCTCCCTGACTGCGCTCACATTTTCATCTGCTTGCCAAGGGCAGTGGTCAGCTGGGCTTTTGTTTCAGTCGGTTTCACTCTCTGGTGACCTGGTACCATTCCTATGGCTGTATTTTCTTGTTCTAAGTACTTTAGGAGAGGGTCTCAAGCAGAGATTTTCTTTAGGGCTAGAAAAACCATGGCAGTATGGTTTCTTTATCCTGAGTTTTATGTTACTCTGTTTTGATTCCCTTTCCCCCCATCTTTCACTTGAAAAAAAAAAAGCCAAATTTGGAACTTATACTAAAATGACTGCTTTTTCAATTATGATGTTTCTCAAAAGCCTTGGAGCCAGTAGAGGTGGGAATATTCCTGCAGGCTTAGAACAAGTGAGGTCACCAGGACATGGTCTCTTGCTGAATTCATGATTCACCCTTCAGCAAGATTAGTCAGTGCAAAGAAGTTGCTAAAATAGGTCAAAGAAAGTTGATTTTTTATATGGTTGTATAGTTTCCATCGGTTACATTATTGAATGTTGGCCGGTGGCAGCTGTTCGGAAACCCAACGTGCCTCATCGACAGCCCGTATTCTGATTCCTAAAATTTCAGAGGGAACTCTGAAAGTGAAGCATCTGACTTTTTTTGTGGCTGCTCTGTTAACGTATTTTATCTTCCTTGGCCAGGAAGAACTATAGTCACTAATTTGACAAACTGCTAAAGTTATCTTCTTAGAACACAGATCTTTTCATGCTGCTCTGCTCTCAAAAATGAATCATGGTTCCCCATGTTTTACAAAATCAAGTGTAAATCTTAGGAAGCATCCAGATATATTGCTAACCTCGTTGCCCACACCTTCCTTCAGCCCCTCTACACACCATTTTTTAATGTGCCATGTCCTTTCAAGCTTCCGGCCTCTGCTCATGCTGTCTCTTCATCCCAGAACCCTTTCCCTGCCTTTTTCCCTTCTCAAATCCCCCATTATCTTTCTAGGGCCAGTTCAAATGCCACACCCTCCCTGAGACCTTTCCATATTTTTCTCAATTAAAATTCTTTCTTCCCTTTCACCCCATGTTTCTACAGACCATTTTATTTTTATTCTGCTGCACATGCTAAGTAATTGCTTGTACATCCATCTCCCACACGAGGTTGGAAGTTCTTTGATGATATGAACCATATTGTAGAAAGCTTTGTATTGTACCAATGTGAGCATATACAAGGTGTTCGGTTGAATGTTAGGTATTGGTGCTTGGAAAATCAGGACAGTACAGTTTGGGGTTTTTGGTTTTTTTTTTTACAAAATGGAAATTGCCTCTGTTTTTGTTTTCCTTATCTGTAGCTTGAGTGAAATTGAATGATGTTTGTTATTATTAACACTATCATTTAACGAGAGTTAACCGCATTCCTAATTCTGTGCTGACATGTTCATTGTTTATCTTATTTGATATTCATAATAGTTTAATGTGCTAGATAATATGATTCTTATTTTACAAATGAGGAAGCCAAGCCTGAGAGAAGTTGGCGTCACGCCAGGCCATGCAGCTAGTATGTGGTGGGGCTAGCATCCCAACCCAGGCCAGACATTGGAGGCCACACACAACCCCCCAATAATGCTGTCTCTCAAGGCTGAGGGACTCTAGGACTTATTTTCATCACAAATAAAGCAGAATTTGATCCAGATTGAAAATCTGGATTTTGGAGTTCCACTCTCCATTTGTATACTTTGTGGTATATAACCTTGGCCAGGTCATTTTGCTTCCTGGAATCTCTTTCCAAATCTGTGAAATCTGTTAGAATGTTTTCAGAAGCAAATAATATCATACTCAACTAAAAGTGGCAGAAATAGTAAGGCCACTCATTATATACATTTTCATCTATCTAACAGATGGCTATTGAACACTCAGTGAATGTCAAGTACCGTATGCACTAAACACTGAAGAAGTTCATATGTAGGTGGCCCCAGGGTCATCAGGGCTCCAGGTGCTTTCCATCCTTTTGCTCTGCTCTCTTCAGCATGTTGGTGATGTCTCTTCTCTCCCCTCATTGGTACCAGAAGGCTATAGCAGTCCCAAGGATCATTTTCTCATATATCAACAGCCAAACTCAGGAAGGGAAAGCAGGGCACCTCTTCTGGGTCTCTTTCCAATACCCTCTTAGTAGCCGGAACTGGGTCACATGCCCACCCCAAAAGCAATCTCTGGCAAGGAAAATACAATTACTGTGACTGGATTAAACAAATCACAGTTCTTTCCAAGGGGCTTGGGAGAGGCCATCTCCTCTAAGCATATGTCACCATACCTGAACAATATAGGGTTCTGTTGGTAAAGAAGAAGGGGGAGAGAACTAGCCAACAGGATAAGCAACTAACAGGTTCTGCCTCTCATGGGGTGGGCTAAAAAACTTTCTAAGTTTCTCTGATTCTGTATGTTGCCCAAGGTACAGTAATGGCATGCCATTTATATTAAAATCTGTTGGCCTACGTGTAGGAGATTCTTTATACTTAATGTCTATAGATTAGAGAAAGAGGGCAGTAGAAAGCTTACGATGGCAAAGACCGAGCATAGTTTGAAAGTTGATGTTTGGAACATTCGGGGTGAAAAGTTCTATTAGATGAGAGATTACCTTTGTCACAGAAGGCAGAAAGCCTCTTCTAAGAAGTTGGTTAGGTGTGTTGATCTCCTAGTCAGGATCACACTTCAGAACTGAAATTGACCGTGACTATATTGACTTACACTCTATCACTGCTGCCCTTAGCAAAGACCTTAGACGCAAAAGATCCCTATGTTGATGTATCTAGCCAATATGTAGCAGGTATACTATAGGTTGATTTCTCCTGGAGCTTACATAGATAATATATCTTTTTCCCTAGGGTTATTGTGAAGAGAGAACAAATAGGATATTTTCTTTTATCTATGGAGAAAAGGTATCTAAAGTAGCTTATAGGAAAGATGTTACCGGACACTAGTTCATTTGTACCAGAATAAGTTTAACGAGTATCTGTGAGCACTACTGTGGACCATATTTTAAGTGTGCAAGGCACAGCCCCTCTTTGGTTCCTGTAGCATCATTCTCTTTACGTTCTTTGCTATAGACATTTGGGGCAGTGTCCTGTTTAATTGGATCCTGTTAATTTCACTTCCCTCCTGTGCCTCTAATGAGGAGAACAAAGATCTAAAATTAGTCAAAAATTTTTTTCTCTAGTTTCTGGGTTACACATGGTTGAATACTATACTATGATATAAATAGACTCGGAAAACTGTGTTTTGTACCCAGGAATGTAAAGAAAAGAGAGATGATTGTGATGGAGAACGTCAGAGAAGCCTTCATGGAGGAGACGATGTTTCGGCTGAGCTTGGAGGGTGGAGCCCAAAGTCGCGGTGGAGGCAAATGCAGCGGGTGTGAGGGTGTGCGGGCCGGTCAGGAGGCTAGTCTGGCTCAGGTCTGCGTTTGGGAGAGTGCAGCAGTGGCCTCAGCGTATGGAGGACCTTCAAAGCCAGACAATTAAACGTGATGTGATAGGTTTGGCAAGAAGCACTTGGAAATGACTTGAAAGTCAAGATCAAAAGGGTAATTACAAGAAGTTTGGAAGTTGGCAGGGTTGAGGAGTAGTGAGGGGAAGGATAGTAGGGAACCTTCTTTCTTACAGCTTTTGTGTCCGTGTAAAGGGACATCGTTTAGGCTAACACTCTTGGCCTCTTCCTCCTTCGTGCCCTTCACCCCTGGGGAGGCGTGACTTATGGGCAGGTTTCAGAGAGGAACCAGGCAGTTAGAGCGCAGACTGTCTCACAGGAAGCACTGATTCTGGCCTGCTCCTCCAGGCTTGCTCCTCCATTCGTCAGCCTGTCATGGGCTGTCTCCCAGGAGGGGCAGCCTGTGGAGATCACTGCCGCTTGTGACTCAGAGGTAAGTCTGTACAATCCTGGGGTTCAGTGTGTTAGAAGGACCCTGTGAGAAAAGTGTTAACTATTGAGCACAGAATCTAGAGGAGGGAGTCCAGTGAAACAAGGAAGAGATGGCCAGTGGGGAGGTGGAAGGGTTTCAGGGCTAAGGCCCTTATAAGGATGGGGTAGAAGGGAGGCAAGGAGGAGTAGTCAGAAAAATGCCTGGGTTAAAAAGGAAGGAGCACCACATTGGAAACTGGTGAGTACTTTATGACGAAGGGTCTAAGAAGTCTAGGGTGTCACTGCTGTGGAAGAGAGAGTTAGGTCTCTGGAGTCAAGGAGGATAAGGAACCTCCTTGACAAAGATTCTAAAACCAGGTGGCAAATGCATACCTATATCTGTTCCCACCTCAGTGACATCCCAGTGCTTTCCCTCAGAGTCTGGATGTATCTCAGCATCTTTCTCGATACAGGGTTCCAGGCAGCAGCAGTCAATGGAAGTTGCCTTGGGTCACTGCTTCAGACGGTGCCAGAAGGGGTTGTTATTCTAGGAGGAGGGTGGGTAGAGCTAAGAGCAGGTCACTCCATAAGAGGTGAGGTCCAAGAGTCCCCCTGGAATCGGAATTGAGGGCCAGAGCTGAGTCCTGAAGCCTAGAGGTGATCACTAACCCCAGAGAAGCATGCAGTCTTGGAGGAGAAAGTGGGGCTGGCAGGTGGATGGCCAGTTCTCAGGAAATTCTGCGCCTCTGAGGAAGTGTAATTACATTCTCTCATGCCCTAGGCTATCAGTATGGTGTTGGTAGGACCTGGGCCAGAGCTGTGATTTAAGGTTGGACCAAGTGGCATTGAAGTCTGGGAAGCAGGGAATGGGATCTGGAAGTCAAGAGAAAATAACAGTCGAGTACAGGTAATTGGCAGTGGCCATTCATGAAGAAGAACGTAACCGTAGGAGTATCTTTGTTGAAGTGACACTGTAGTCTCTCCTTTATCTTGAGCTATTCAGTTTACTGTATTGATCTGGACGTCTCAGATTAAAGTCATTTACCAAAACCAGTTGTGAACATGTTGAGAACTTGTTACCGTTGTGTCTTCAACAAGGCTTAGCACCCTGCTGTGCACGTGGTTGGTACTCAGTAACTGTGTCAAATTGCTTTGCTCCCTTCTTTTTGAGCCCATTTAATAGTTGTAAATCCTGTGTCCTAGGCTTTCAGCTCTTAAAATCATCTATCCTTAGAGCTGACTGTAGTATGGATAATTTAATTGAAAAGAAAGGTGATGAAGGGCAAAAGAATAGTGATGTATCTGCTGAACTTCGAGAGGCGATCCTTTTGGGTTTGTCTAGGACAGCATGCAATACTATGGTATGACGAGTGCTCTGTTAACTCTCCGCTTTGGCTTCCTTTCACATTTATTAATTTGTTACAAGACTTTAAATGTTTCCTTTAATTTGTCTAGACAGTTTTGATTTGGAATGTTGACACCACATGGGCTTTGGAGTTCTTTGGAAACATTAAAATGTTGCTCTTTGTCTTCCATTCTAACTATTGCCTGGTCTTCAGAATCCTGTTCTTGTGACCTCATTCATATACTGACTCGGGCATTTCAGATTGTCTTGGTAAAGCAGATTACCTAAATATTTCATTTATTGCTTTCTGGGACATGGTGGTTTTTTAAAAGACAAAATTGTACAAAATAACCAAAATGAAAGTACATAACTGTTCAATAATTATATATGCTAATGTATGTGAAAATACCTAATTATTATGTATATTATTACATAAATACATATATAAACATTATATATAATGTCTGAAGGCTTCATCTCATCGTACACAGTCTGGGCAGGAAGAACTTGGGTGCTGGGGTGTGGAAGAAGAAATGCGTTGTTGTTTTTTTTGGTTTTTATCTTTCTTGCCAATTTTTTGAACGATTTTATTATAATTTACTACATATTTGATGAATGTGAGATAGAATCTGAAATGTGAACTTTAAGGTCTAAATAGCAGTTGACAGAAAACATGGGAAACAAAGGAAGATTTAAACAACACCATTAGGGCCCATTCTGCCAAATCCAGAACATGAGGGATTCTAAATGACAAACGGGACTAATTTCTTCAATAGATACATTTCATGACAAAAAAGAGGCAGAGGAAACTGTTATAGACTTAAAGATACCTAAAAGATACAGCAACCAGATCTATGTGTGAACCTAATTTGGACAAAACATCTGTATTAAAGAAGTTAGACACAGACTGAGTGTTAGATAAGGAATCATTCATGCTGTTGGGAGTGAAAATAGTATGTCGCGTATTTTTTAACGTTCTTGTTTGTTAGAGATACACCCTGAAGTATTTGCAATAGAAATGATAAAATGGCTGCAACTGGCTTTGAAATATCCCAGCAAATGCAGCAACAGTAACGACAAACTTTGAAGAGCCAGAGCTGGAGTGGGGTGGGAGAGATGGAACGGGAACGGCGGAAACGTGAGTTTTGGAGCTGAGGGATGGTTCCGTGGGGATATTCACTTTACTGTTCTGCATGCTTTTGAGTGTGTTTGAAATTTTCCATAATGAAACCTTAGAAGGCCAAGCTAAGGGTTGGGACTTTAATATGCAGCACCAGGACACTTGTGAAGGTGGACCTAATGAGTAGCCCAAAAGGTGGAGGTGGTAACAGAGCGTGGACAGGCCAGGACAGAGGAGCACTAGAAGGGGGAGCCTGCTTGAGAGTTTGATTAAGGTGGCAGCCAGGAGAATAGGAGTGTTTTTGAGAACAGATGGAGGGAATAATGGCAAAAGCAGAACTCTTTGTGGGCGGTACAGAAGTGGTTCAGGTGCACGATGGGGAAAATGCCCCTTCCTCTTCAGTTGGCGGCTCTCACTGTCCTCAGGCCATTGTACTGGCTTCCGTCTGACCAGGAGGAGAGGGAAAAGGCGTCTCCACCGAGGATGAGCTGAACCAGCTCTTCATGCTAGAAAGTGGAACGCAAAGGGGAAACAAAGAGTTCTCTTTTTAAATTTCTTAAATAAGGAATTAACTGTCTGTGGTTGCAGCATGAAATTTATAGGCATAGCAGTTCATTTTGATTATCTTTCTTGTTTTATGGAGGCAGTACGGCAGCCTTTGTCAGCGGTCCCATCTGAATCAGTTCTTGTTAGTTAAGACATAATGTTAATTTGTGAAACTGAACACTTTGCAGTAATGCACGTGGGTTGATTGAATGAGTTGAAACGATACGGTCTGGGGAAGCGAAAGTAAAATGATAGTAAGTGAATGAAAGCTTAGATTTAAATATGCAACTTCTGCTTTGTCAATAGAAGAAATATTAAAAATAAATTTCAGATCCAATGAAAGTAGCAGTTGTTAGAGATGAAAGAGAAACGGTAGTTCTCCAGTTCTCTGCCAATAAAGATAATTAATACTTCACACCCAAAATATTAATAAGGTCTGATATACGCAGGCACTCCAGAGCAGAATGCACACCCCAGAGAATAGTTTTCTGATCACATTTGCTTTCTTCTTGATGCTTCTTTTTCAAAAAATTACACCACACACTCAGTCTTTAATTATGGGTCATTTCCTATGACTAATATCCCCTCTTCTGTCTCTAGCTAACATACCTATTTAGAGAGAGCTGAGCTGAGGTGGGGAAAAATACTGAAACACAATGCATTTTTTTACTCTTCTGCATCAAGAAGGTGAGGGACGTTTTGAGAGCCCCTAAGACGACTTCTCATTCAATGTACCGAAGGACTTCTCGTGTACCACCCCAGCTGGTACAGCTAGAAAGAAGTGAGATTTTAGTCAGCTTTGCCACTGGTTTGGGCCCAATTAAAGTGGACTTTCTAATTCGTGGTAGCTTCTGTAAAAAGCTCTCAGGGAGGAAAGAAAAGGAGAGGAAGATCCCTCGCTAAAAGCAACAGGAGTGGTTTTTATTTTACCTAGGGCTGCATAGCTGAGCCTCGGGTCACAGGAGGGATGGGGAAGGGGGGAGGCTTGCTTAGGAGTTCTATTATGGAAAAGGTGGAACCATCATCAGGGCCTGATGGAAATGAGAGGGGCAGAGGCGGCAGCGGTGTCTAGCAGCACTGCCTCCCTCATTGCATTATCAGAACAGAAAGAGAACCTGAGAATAGGCATCCATTATCTCTTCCTACAAAGGGATTAGTGTGGGTTGCAAGAAATTAATGGCTTTTGCATTAACACAAATACTAATGAATGTCAGGACCAGAGATGTAAAGCAGGTAAAATAGGCTTTTCTCTGCCTCATTTCTTTCCTTTTCTCTTTTGGCTTGCTATTTTAAGATCTAGATCTGTGTTACTCTTTTTTTTCCCCTTCAGCCAAGATCAGAAATCATGTCCTTTGGGAGTATGATTTGTCTTCTGTAGGGAATGACTCAATTAGCTTATGACTGTCTGCAATGCGTGTCCGCATAGAGATGGAAACATTTCAGAATACAAATCTCTAGCAGAGAGGACTGTTTCCTCTTGCATAGCTGTCATTTTCATGCCTGATAAAAATATCAAGAAGTCTCCCAAGTGACAGCCCTTTTTATTACAGTATTTAGCTTGTATATGTTGCAGCCAGTCACTGATTAAAGATGGTATGACCGGGTACACTTTTGAAACTGAGTGGAAGGGAAGGGAATTATATCTACTATATGCCGGGCATGTGCTGGAAGCTTTATGTCTAATTCATTAAGCTCTTGTAAGGTACCTGCCATGTGCCAGGCATTGCGTTATGATATAAAGACGAAAAGACAGACCTCACCCCTGCCCTCAGTAGGGAGGACAGACTTAAAAACAAACAAACTTCAATATGTATTTTATTTGTTCTGATATTTAAATAAACGATTATAATACAGCTTGATAACAGCCCATTGAAGAAGAATGATGTAGTAGGGGTACCTGATATTGATCCAGGGATGTGTGTGCAGGCCAGGGGTGGGGGTTGGGGGAGTCAGGGTGAACCCCATTTCTGGAAGAGAATGTAGCTGGTGGAGGTGGCGGGAAGGAGCATTGCAAGTGGGGGGAACAGCATAAGCACAGCCAGGCTCAGAGGTGAGCAAGAACTGCTATCTAAGCAGAGACGTAAGAAGGAAGCCGGTTGAGTTGAGGCTGGAGAACTGGTTATGAGACAGAAGGCTCACCAACTGGCCGTGAAGACCAATGGGGCTGTCTGAGAAATGGGTCTGTGAGCATCACACTTCCTGCGCTGTCCTTCCCGTTGACCCCTCCTGGCTTCAGCACCCTAAAGAAAGATGAGGCTGAGCAGGGAGTTAGGTCAGGTGGCAGGAGGAACATTCTGTCTTGTGTATGGGTACTCTGTAGGGTGTTACCTAGAAAACAAGAAACCCTGGCAAAGTGTAATTGTTTCACAGGTCCACAGGGTGCAGAGAGTCACATTTTCCCCAGTATTTCTGTTTTCCACTCAGACCTCTGCGTTGACATTGCTCTTCTCTCCAGTACTTACTCTTGTCGTTCCACCCTAGCGAAGTTTTTAGACCTGAGACTGTTCTCCGATTACGTCTTGTCAGTTAGGTGCTATGTTGGACGTTTACTATTCCTCCTGAGTTTAGTTTGAACCGGAAGGGGGCCGACCCCCTATGCATTTGGTTCCTTGCACCTGCCTTTTCATCTCATTTGATTTATTCTCATTATTGAATTAATGCAGTGCCTTTTTGTTTTTGTTTTTGTTCTAGAACACAAGCAGGCCTTCCCAAACATTGTGAAGAAGGGTTACCTGGAGATCAGGAAGGACCATGACAGCTACTGGCAAAGCTGTTACGCAGAACTCTCCCCTTACAACTTGTGCTTCTACAGCCTCGATAGCAGCGGGAATCAAAATCTCTGCGCCACGTACCAGCTGCCACACTTCCAGAGCATCTCTGTTCTGGGCAACCTCGAGACCAGGCTGGTGGACACCGTTCTGTATGACAACACTCAGCTCCAGCTAAAGGCAGAGTCGCCGTGGGAGGCTTTGGACTGGGGGCAGAAGCTCTGGGAAGTTGTGCACGCCTCCGTGCCTGGTTATGTGGGACGGCAGGATGAGCTGGCAAACTCACCAGGGCTCGGTTATCATTTTGACTGTACACAGAATCATTGTTTACAGAAGAAATCCAGTGAGCTGATCACGCAGTCCCCTGTCGCAGATAGCCCCAAACAGTACCAAAACATTCTCAAGTCAGGGACGCTGTACAGGCTCACGGTCCAGAACAACTGGAAGGCATTTACGTTTGTGCTGAGCAGGGCCTACCTTATGGCTTTTCAGCCCGGCAAGCTAGACGAGGACCCCCTGCTAAGCTACAACGTGGACGTGTGTCTGGCTGTCCAGATGGACAACCTGGATGACTGTGACTCTTGCTTTCAAGTCATTTTCCCCCAAGATGTCCTCCGCCTTCGTGCTGAGACCCGGCAGAGGGCTCAGGAGTGGATGGAGGCTTTGAAAACAGCTGCCAATGTGGCGAGGAGTTCAGAGCAAAACCTGCAGGTCACACTGAGGAGCAAGCCCAAGGATCAGATGGGTGGACATGAACTCAGGAAGAACAAACGGCAGTCTGTGACCACCAGCTTCCTCAGCATTCTGACAACTTTGTCTTTGGAACGAGGGCTCACTGCTCAGAGTTTCAAGTGTGCAGGTATGAAGCAGATTTTTAGCCTAAAGCTTATTAAACATTTCTGAATCTCACAACTGGAATTCAGTCGCAGCTCCTTGTTGTTTAAAAAGCTATATTAGAACATCTGTTTGTCTTCACGCCATGCGGGTGAAGTAAGTATAGAAGCAGAGATGATAGACCCCATTGCATCAAAATGACTTTGCCAAAGCATTACCAGACTAGACTTTAGGCTTCCTGAGTCTGCTGTGATTCTACTTCCTCTGCTTCCTTAAATAAAGGTCACTGTGAATGTGGATGCCACGGATGGTCTCATAAGAGACATTCAGGCCCAAAGCTGACTACGAGCATCCTCAGGCAGGGGAAGTGTCCATGGCCAGTAACTGTCATCAATCATGACCTTGTCAAATCCTGTTAAGGTAGATTCTACAGAGTCAGCCTTGACAGCAATGTGGACGTGAGTAAGAGAGCAGGGTAGATATGACTAAGCAGAAGACCTCTGAGTCACGATGGGCCTGTGCCTCACGCTGAGGAAGCTGGGCCTTCTGGAATTGCTAAGGGAAGGGGAGACACAAAGTGGAGTTCAAGGCCAGTAATCCGTCATTTCTTAAAATCCTGTTACTGCTTCTCTCCCCTACTCCCCATTCCTCTCACCTTCCCCAAAGCAGTAAACTAGACAGAAAAAAAACCTCACTAAACTAAATCTATATACTTAACTATAAACAAAATCAAATGATTTCCCTTTTCCCCACTATTTGTGATAAGAAATTTACTGTGAAGGCAGCTTTCATTGGAACCCCAATTTGGAAAATTTTAAGTCACGTACATGAGATTTTTAAGTACGTTGTTTAAAAATGTACGAAAGGCTCACTGCCAACCAAGACCAAATTTTAGACTTTGTGCTGGCTCCCACATTGAAAAGCCATCAACAGTGGTAGCACACTGAAAACCCCCGTTTTGAATTGACGTGAGTTATGATGGAGGCCTTTTCTATTGAAAAATAATTTAGCTCATGGGGGTGGTCGGGAGTAAGTGAATTATCCCTACCCTGCCTGGAGGGCCTCAGCAACTGTGAAGCAGCAGCTCGCAGGGTGAGGTTGGAGAGAGTGGAAACATCCAGCCAGAAAGGAAGCCATACTAGGCGATGTGTGTATATATATGTCTATACATATGTCTAGGCTTGGCTTAAGCCAGTTCATCTACTTTTCAAAACTGGTTTTGAAATAAGGAGACACCTTTTGTAGTGCAGTTCTTTAGAAATGATCAGTATTTCAGTATCTAATTATACTAGTAAATATAGTGCATTTCAAAGTTCAGGCATGCAGCGGTCATTTACTGAGTGCTTGCTTTGTGGACGTTCTGGAATTATGGTATACTTCTCTGGCTTTAGGTTGCTGACAGGGGCAACACATCTGCTGCATTATTAGAACCAGGGAGGACAGCCCAGCTTAGTTCTCAAGGTAGGGACAGTGTCGGGAGGTGGCTGAAGTGGGAATCTTTCTAGTAAAAGGGGAAGAAAAGCCTTGGGTGTAACATAAGGATTGTTACCCGGTTGTCACCTAATTCACCTCGCTCTCATAAGTTTGCTTCCTGCGGAAGTGCACACTGTTCTGTGCTGCATTAGTAGTGTTTTCAGTACTCAGGGGAAGGAGAAATGCAGGTAGAGGGTACCATTCAGCAGGCCCGCTGCATCTGGCAGTGGAGAAATGGCAACAGGAAAAGGACAAAGAAAGGTGAGTAGAAGAGGCAGGGAAAGGGATGCTGAGTAGAAAAGAACAGGAAAAGGATTAATGGGCTGGGATAGAACTTTGGGGCAGCTGCTTTGGGTTTGATATTTAAGGGTGCCCCCCTTTGCTGTGTTCACTAAATTTGGCTGGTTGGAGCATAGGTTGGTAGTAGGGAATCCAGGAGACAGGGGTAATGTAGTCTAAAACTCATTTGGTTGGCTCAGTTTTCACCTTCACGTTTTGGTTTAGAGTCTTAATAGGGCATAGGTAGGTTTTCAATTTGGGATGGGGAGAAGTCAATCCTAATTTGTATAGTGTGGCCAATTCCAAAGTCAAAAATGTTAATTTCATTTCATTGCTCTCTCTTCTATTGGAAACTGCTACATTCAGTTGCTTTGTGGTACATGTGGTTTTACTGGGTTGCTTTTCATTTTCCTTAACTGCCCCTTGGTGGAATACTTGTTTCCTATCTCAGGTAGGAATACTTCATCTCCTGTAGGGGGCAGAGTCTCAAAAGAAAAAGGCAGGAACTTGTTAAGCAAAGCTCTGAATGTTTTTTAAATTACTTGGGAGGCTGTTCATTATATCAAAGATTATTATAGCAGATGGAACTTTAAAAATTGATCTATGTTTCTCACAAACACAGTTAATGTAAACCAGCTGCTTCTTCGTGTAGTACTTGTGTTCCCTAACTTAGCATCCTCATAAAAACACTCATTCAGTGAAAAAGCTGGTTGCATGGCCGTGTTTACCTTCCAGAAGGCCAAGAAGTCCAGTAAATTGTTTTGAGTTGAATCTTGGCTTTCTCTCTTATTTTAAGGAGAAGCAAATTCACAATATTTCATGGTTTTAGTGAGCCTTCTTAGACTGTAAGTTTTTATGTCCACTTAGTCCCTCTCCCTTTAAATATTTTTGATGAATAAACCTTAAAAGTGGAAGATTACACTGAGTAGCTCTTTATTAATGATGTCATTCAGTTGCTATTCAGGAGAGCCACAAATGTTGGCTTTTCAATCTACAAAATAGTGCAGTTGGCCTTATTGCACTAAATTCTTTCTATAGGTGAAGAATTTTCTATATTCTTCTTTGAAATTTAAAGTGCCCCTGCAGAGAAAATGGACCGCAACCATCCAAAAATGTCTGAGGTTATGGTTTTGCAAATACATGCTTATGTATAACTGTATATTTCTTAACATGTGCTCGAACTTTTTATAGTTGTATTGGATTATGTGTGGTTTGTCCCAAGTCCTCCTCTCCAGCTCCATGGCTGCCTTGTGCTTGGGAAGCCCCTGCCGTGGTGGTCTGCTTGCTGCTCTGGAGCCCACCTCGGTCATTCCTGCCCGGCCTTTACATGTGCTGTTCCCTCTTCCTGAGCATTTGCCTTTGAAAATTAACTTCTTTCGTTCATTCTACCATGTATTGTCTGCCAAGTTTCTGATCATGTTTCTGAAACGGGTGCACCTGGGCAAGTCAAGTGCCGCAAAAAAGCAGGCATGGTCCCTGCTCTTGTGGAACTTGTGGTCCACGAGGGAGGACGGACATTCATCAAATAATCACATCATGGATGCCAAGTGGCTGCTGGGACATGAGCTGTAGAAGAGCCAGCCCAGTCACGGGAGGAGAGAACTGTCAGCAGTGGTGCCAAGTGGGACTATAGGACATTGCAGATATTTGGTCATTTTTGAACCACAAAAGAGGGGGCAGTTTGACAAGGTTGAACTTAGCATTTGACCCTGAAGCTGCAGAAGGTTCCTGAGCAGAGGAGCACACGATGAAAGTGGTATTTAACAATAATTAATTTGGTGGGCGCTTTAGTACAGTTTCAGAAACCCCTCTGTAGCAGAAATGAGGTGTGCTTCTTTGGTAAAGTTACTGATTGGGATTCTAAATGGTGTTTGCTGGGCAATGGGGAATCTGTGATATTAAAATATTAATGCTAAAACAAGTGATTATGTGGCTTATTAAAATATTTATAAAGTACGTACCTGTAAGTGGTTCTAAGTTAGGTAGTTTGCAAATAGCTGTATAAGTTAGATTTATAGATTTAGCCCTGTTTTCCTCAGGAATTAGACATGTGTACATACCTATTTCCCCTCAATAGATAACACGGTTTTCTTGGCACTGGTACACACAAATATTTTTCATGTAATTTCCCAGTAATCAAGAAACCTAGCAATTGAGTACAGTACTGTGATAGAAGGGCCCAGGGCCTTGTTTATAGTTGCAACAGGGAGATGCGAAGCTTACCTTTTAAAGCGTCCCCTTTGTTACTGCTTTGTAATCTGGGAGTGCAATCAGAGGGCCCACTGTGGGACAGTGTTCCTGATTCTGAACTGAAGTTGAAAATGTTAACGGAAGAGACAGCAAGAAAAACAGCGAGCCCTGGAGATCCCCTCCGCCGTTTTCACACTGTCAGTTTTTATGGTTTAACTCCTTTGGCTGCTGTTTAACCTCTTGGGACTGCTGTTGGTAATTACGTCTTTAAGAGCTTTTTGCTTTCCTTTCTTTCCCCCCAGCCCTTGGGAGGGGTTAGCCCAAGGTAGGGTTGGGGGTGGGGGGTGGGGGGGGGAGCAGGAGTTTTGCTGTGAATTCTTCAGCCATTTAGTGCAAATTCCTGTAATTACCGGCATTGTGTCCTCTCTGAATGGCACATAATACAGCAGAAGCCATTCCTAATTGAGACCTTACAGGAGGTACAAATCCTCTCTTTGTTCAGCCTGACAAATTAGTGCCAGAAAGTGGCAGGGTCCGAGTGGGAATCAAAGGCGAGAAACACAAAGATGGAACTTAAGGCTACAGTAATAACCCTCTCTTGTCCTGAAGGAAAAAAAAGGAATGACCAGTGAAAAATGAAGTTTTTTTTGTTATAAATTCCCTTGACATGACAGCACCTCGGGGCTGCTCTATTTATTTAGCAAAAGTGATTAAATAGTCATACAACAGGGCTGCCCATTGTTTCCCCGGGCGCCCCCACCTGACAGACCCCCGCTGCCTCGGCTAATTGATTGACAATGAACCTCTGATAAAGAAGTATGTTGTTAGGGCCTAGGGTGGGGGAGCATTTTTTCCCCTCTCTTTGTGTGTCTGAGTGTGTGTGTGTGTGTGTGTGAGATTTCACTTTTGTTTGAATTGCCCTCCAGTTTTTCTTTGCTCCCCCACCCCTCCTTTCTCCCTTCTCCCCCTTGTTTTTCCCCCTCAAAGCTTTTCAGCGCCTGCTCCCAGCTGACATTCACAAACAGGTAAAGAGGAATTAGTATTGTAGTGCGGGCTTTTGACAAGTTTATCTTTGGAGTGAACTTCCTCCTTCCCCCTGCTCCATTTAAGGCAAAACAGCAGTGTGAGAAAGAGAAAGAGGAAGGGGGCTGATTATTGGTGCTTTAAGGTCAGAAAAGTGTTTTTTTAAGTTTCTCGTTTGTGGAAGCGGATGTCTGAGTCTAGTCTTGAACTAAGATTTTCTCTTCAATTCCTTAGTCAACTTTTAAAAAAATTTATGCACTAATAACATACACTTTGGGGAGGGGATGTCATAGAGTAAGAAATTGAAATTTGAATTATTTAGCCTCCCCTTAGTTCCTGAAGAGTGGGAATTGATTATTTGTGGATAAAATCTGGCTGCGTGTGGTGTAACTTAGTACTCCAAGGGTGCTGTAGACTGTGGGAAGATGACCAAAGCCCTCCAGGCAGATAATTAATAGCCCCCAGTTTTTATATATGCTCAACTAGCTAAACCAGAGCTAAATCCCTAATTTAACTCTGTTACAGCTGCAAAAACAAATCATTTCAAGCCCCTATGAAAGCAAAATACATTAAACAAACAGTATCGACCTTGTTAATACCACTTGGCATTTCATGTGATAAATGAGAGTGTCTTTCTGGCAAAGGCCTGTTTTATGACATTGTTTAGACATGAAGGATACCTTTACCCTGGTAATACAAGCATCCCCGATAGAAAGTATGAGGTGGTTAATTATTCATTAAGTAGCTGCCAGTCTGGAAGCAAGCAATTATTTCTGAGTTGGGCATAGTTAGTTACTTATTGGCCTTAGAGTAAATCATGCAGAATAGCAATTCTTAGGAAAAAGGGAAATTAAACGTGGAACCTGATTATGCATGTGAGTCTAGGTAAAGGAAGATCTGTAGGTTTTTAAGTGCTAGGAAGAGAAGTTGTCTAGTATGCTCTTAAAAAAACCCGTGTTCCAATGTAGCCAAAATCTCTTTCGATTTCTATGTGAAAAATTAGAAGGTCCTCTAGCCGCAAAAGTGCCAGATCTCATAAAGGAATGAGAGAAAGAAATAGACTTTCCTTGATATCTCCAATTCCCATCTTTACCACTGTTTTCAAATTTGTACCCCCACTTGCTAGTAATGGGAGTGAGGTGAAGATTTATTTGAGTTAAGGAATAGACAGGTAGCCAATTGGAGGAGGAACAGACAATGAAGGAAAACTTCGATACGCCCCGCCCCCAAAATGTCATAGGTAAAAACTGTTCAGTCCCTTGCTGTCTTCTCATCTGGTATTGTCCAGGTCATTTTGTTTTTTACCGTATTGGATTGTTGCCTTCCGGAGGAGAAATCTCTAGTTTGCCTGTTAGCCCCTGAAGGGCTAAGTTTTATTTCCCCACCTTGAATATGACCATGAAGGGGTTTCTGACAGTAAAATCCTTAAGTGGTGTTTGGTGGAGGGTTCATTTCAACAGACATTGTTTAAACTCCTCCTGGGTACCACACACATGCTCCGCCAGGCACCTTGGGATATGCAAGTAGGGTGAGGTACAGGCTGTACTTTTCAAAGATTTATAGAATCCCCTCCAAAGGGTATGAAGGGCTTGAAAGGGCTGAGCAGGAGAATGAGGCTGGGAGAAAAGGGGTTAAGCTTTTAGGGCCACTGGCTTGGAGATCAATACATCCTGTCTCTGCTTATGTCAGAGACTCCAGTTGTAGAGAATTTGAGAGCTGAACAGCTAAAGTGCTCCCTCCCCTCTTTTCCCCTTTTAAACTTCATCCTTATATTTCCTACAGAATTAAACTCAGGGAAAAATCTTCTTGGCTTTTACTACCTGTCAAGGATAAAACTTGCATTTCTGCTGCATGCTCATGCAGTGGGTGCTATGCGAGATACAAGAGAAGCTCAGAGATGGGCTGGATCCCCAGGACTTTATAGTCTGGCTGGGGATGCCCAGAGGAAAATGAGGGGTCATGAGACAGGTCAGGTGTGTGCTAGATAGCAGCAATTTTCAATCAGTGCGCCGCAAGAACGTGGGAACCATGCAGTACCCGACCGTTTTGTCAGGGGCCCCAGCCTTGTTTCCCTTAGATTGTCAAATTAAAAAATGACAACAGCCAACACAACAATAGCTGTCTGGTATGAATGAATCAAAATTATACCCATTTTTTTTGTCAGATAGGGAAAAGTATATTTTTTTGGTGTGCCACAGAATTTTAGTAATTAATTTATGTGTGCCATGAGATGAAAAAGGTTGAAAATCATCGCTATATAGCACTTAGTTTTCTGAAAAGCATTTGACAAAACCCTCAAGACAGGGAAACTTGGGTTAGAAGGAATTACAGTTATATAATTTTATGAATGATTGGCAGCTTTACCCAAGGATTGTTGACTAATGGGTCCCTGTCGGCCTAGGAGATTGTCAGTAAAGGTACATGATAATAATGAGAAGCAGCAAAATTTAGTAATTAAGATCAAGAACTCTGACACCAGACTGGCCGGGTTTCCAGATCTGCTGCTCACCAACTGTGTGACCCTGGGTAAATTACTTAACTTCTGTGTATCTCTATTTTTAAATCTCAGATGTGAGAAAATAATCATATCTACCTTATAAGTTTGCAGTGAGTATGAAATAAGTTAACAGGGCTTGGAACTGTGCCTGGCACATAAATATAAGGATTAGCTATTTTTATTATTTGCCCAGATAAGACAGTAATTACCTTGATGCAGATATCATAGGCATACTTATCAATTTGCAGTGCTCCCAAACTGGGTCAGACAACTGATGTGCTGCATGACAGGATCCAGATTCTGAAACACAAGCTAAGGAAGGGGCCAAACAAAATATGACTTAGTAGGGACGAATAGATAGTCCCATACTTGTATTCAGAATTACCTGCAGAGATAGAAGGTAGAGGACACCTGATCGAAGAGCAGCGCAGGGGGCGCACCGATCAGGCCATAGGAAACCAGTCTGTGCTGCTGTGGGTGCATCTAAAGCACGCAGTACAGACCTAGAAAGAGAGGTCATATCCTCATTGTGTTCTGCGTGGCCAGACCTGGACATTTCAGTTTGGAAGCTGCTCTTGTAGAACAAACAGCCATATCTGTTGACATGTGAAAGGATAGGGAAGGTACTAAATACCATGCCATGCAAATACGACCTAGAACAGGGAGGGCCCAAGTGTTGTCCCCACTTATTTAAAGGCTGCTCCTTAGCAAATAGGCTTTCTCTGTGTAATGCCATGGGACCCAGGTAATAGAAATGTCCAGAGTGGGATGGACTTTGCTTATTTGAGATTTGATGGTCATGGGTGAAAATGAGTAGAGTGGCAAGAGCCCTGGCCAGTGAGACTGGAAAACCTTGAATTTCGACCTCAAAGCATATTGCTTTACTTGTCCTAGCTACAGTCTCCTCATCTGCAGCCCTTCTGCAGATGTTTATTGAGGCCCTGTTATGTTCTATTATGTTATGCTTGATGCACAGTGAACAGGATAATTCCATTATGTCCTCACAGAAATTGAAAATTAGAAACCAGGCAATTAAATAAGTAATTATAGCACACAAGTGAACTTGAAGGTTTTTGAGTTTCCTTCCAATACTTCCATCCCTCTAGAACATTTTAGAGGGAACGGCCTTGCACTATATGATCTCTTTTATCGTTTTGTGATTCTTTGAACGTCTAGAGAAAATTAGGTTAATGTCCTCCATATAAACCTCATTTAGTAAGTAATACCTTTTTCCTTTGGGGAAGAGACTTTAAACCCAAGAAGTATCACTTGACTAAGAAGACTGGAGTCGGGAATCTTTCTCCTGGCTCTCATGTCTATCGCTGGATAAACTACTTTGCTTTTTACCCCCCACCCCTTTTCTTTGCAATCTTAAGTTTTTAGGGCCATAAAATCATTTTAAATAAAAAATAAATGTATATTAGGAATATGAATACACACTGAAATAATAATGTGACTCTTTGGGAGGAGAAGAATGTTATATAATTTGGGTTTTGAACTATTTCACATCCTAAAATTCAGAGAGATTTGATCACTTTGTATAAGTAGACCGTTTGATTTTATAGGATATAAATTTGCTTTTTTGATTTATTCCTGGTGTTCTCATCATAGAAGTCACATGTTGGTCTTTGATATGTTTCAGAAGAATAAAATCATTTTGAATTTCAGAAGATATGGATCTTTTGATAGACCTTCCTGAACTTCATAGACCATAGCTGTGCTATCATTTTTTTTTTAAGCTGTTCATTTCTCCCAGTCTTTGTTGCTATACTTTGGTCTGGGAAGTTCTTGTCTCTTTTTGTAGCTCCCTTTATGGTTCACATTGTTCTCATCATGTGTTCATTTCCGGCTAAACTTCTAAAGGAAGTGTTAATATACTCTTGGACTGTCCATTGAGTGAAAAGTTGCTATTTATTGACCTTTCATTAGGACAGAAATTGATCTAGGTGTGGTTTTAGGGTGGACTGGGGATATCCTATCTGGGGGAGGTCAATACTCTCCTTAATTTGTAGCTAAGTTTCCTGAGAACCCAGCTTTCACTTTCACCGGCTCCTCTAAGAATAAGAGCTACTTGAGAGGTTTTCTAAAATCCATTATACTCCCTAAAAGCAGGAACCTAGTTCAGTAAAAACTTGCCATTTTTATCAATACAACTCTAAATAAGAAAATTCAATAATAGAGTAATACCAATTTACTTCTCATATTAATATTTTCATCCAATCATTCATTCATTCACCAAACACAGGCTACATATAGACCCCAAAATTCAGGTGTTGGGGTAAACTGAAAGTTAATTTCAGCAATAGGAAATATGACTGTATGCAGATCTTTATACTTTGAAATATGTTAACACAGAAAATGTTTTAATTAAATCACATTAATAAAAAGTGTGAAATTCCTTTTCATATTTCAGATAAAAAAGGCCTGCAAAGCAATGAGCCCTGAGATGAGGGTGACAGGCAATGTTCTGGGTGTAGTTTTGTGTTATGCTTTGTGGAAGACTTCTCTGGGTGTGAAAAATTCTTGGAGTTCTTTCCAAGCCTTCCTTGACTACTCTATCCTCCCCCACCCCGCTAATCCTCCAGGTAGAAATGAGCGTTCCTCTTCTCTGACCCCACCCCATCCGCTCCCCTGGACTCTCATCATTGGCCCATGACTTGCGTCTGACTTTTGAGGGCAGGACCCCAGCGCCTCTCAAAGTGCGGTCAGAGCACCATTTGCCTCAGCATCCTGAGGGTAACGTGGGGAGCGTCGGTTGGACTCTTCTCTGTTGAAGTCAGGATCTCTGGAATCAGGCCCCGAGATTTTAGCAAACTTTCCAGTTGATTTGATTGCATATGAAGTTTGAGAAACCACTGGCCTGTCCCTTAGAGTGTTCTTAGTGAATGAGTCAAGCCATACCATAAGTTTTCTCTGGGTTACTAAGCAGTTTCCTCCAACAGTTTCTTCTACATATGTCCAACATTGAGGTGTGGATCTGCTGATAATGTCCAGGTTTCCATGTCTTCCCTACAGTCTGGACAAGATATTCTAATAGAGTTCTACCCAGCGGTGAATACAAACAGAAGAGATTAGTTCAAGACCTTATCCACATTCTGGCTTCCTTTTTAATACATCCTAATATTATGCCTAGTTTTTATTTTATGCTTGATAAGCATATTTATATTTGAATTTTGATAGCCTTTACCTCTCTCACTTTCTTTGCTACCAGTTGGGGCATCTTTCACCTACACGATGACCATGGTCTTCTAACTGGTCTTCTTGTTTCCATTCGTACCTTTCTCAAGTTGTGTTGTAACTGCAGGCCATGTAATCTTATTAAAATTCAGATTGGCCCTGGTAGACCCCTCTTGACAGTCCGTCAGTGGCTTCTCATGTCTTTTGGCATGAAGACGAGCATCCTTAGAGTGTCCCCGCATGGTTTGACTCCTGTTCCCTACTCACCTTCAACTCTTGCTTTCTTGTCGTTCTCTCCCACACCGAGTTCCAGCCACATAGACTTCACTCTGTTCCTCTGATGCGCCACATCCTTCCCACCAACCACAGGGCCTTGCTGGGTACAGTTGCCGCTGCCTGGAATATTGCCGCCCTCCCCGCTGCCTGGAATATTGCCGCCCTCCCCACTGTCCTCTGCTCATTCTTCAGGTCACTACTTAATATCACTTTCTCAGGAACACCTTCTCCAACCCATTCCTCAGACTGATTTAGGACCCATTTAGTTCCCTCAACTGGGATGCTGATGTAGTACCTCTTACTCTAGTACTTCTTGTAACTGAGATTACATTGTCACTTGGGTAATTGTTTATTTAATGTGTCTCCTCCACTTTACCGCAAATGCCATATTGGCAAGGGCTCTGTCATCTTGTTCATCGCCGTCTCCCTGGCTGTGCATCTGGCACACTAAACATGTCTGATCATCTCTGCTTTGAACCCTTTTTCCCCACTCCCACCATTAGGCTGCCTGCTTTCGCCATCTCTTTTAGGAACCCTAGGTTGGAGTCATCTGCAGATACAGTTAACATGTTCTCTGCTCCTTCATCTAGGTTGTTTAAAAATATTAAATCATGGCACCAGAACCTACCCTTTTGACAATCAAGTTACAATTGTGAGGGTTTCCAGGAACTTTTTTTATTTTTTATTTTGTTAGGGAATTCTTACTTTTATTTTAATTATTTTAAAATGTGATAAGTATATATAACACTTGTTTTATAATTATTAATGTTTATGCAGTAAAACAGCACTAGTAGTTTACCATTGTATTCCTCTTTTTTAATTATTTTTTATTGAATTTATGGGGCTGACATTGGTTAATAAAATTATATGGATTTCAGGTATACGATTCTATAACACATCATCTGTATATTGTATTGTGTGTTTACTACCCCAAGTCAAGGCTCCTTCCATTACTATTTATTACACCCTTTACCCTCTTCTACCCTCCTCGAAGCCCCCTTTCCCTGTGGTAATCACTGTACTGTTGTCTATGAGTTTCGGTTTTCAGGGTTTTGTTTTGTTTTTTAGTTAATCCCTTCACCTTTTCCACCCAGTCCCCCAACCCTCTCCCTTCTGACAGCCCTCAGTCTGTTCTCTGTATCTATGAGTGTGTTTCTATTTTGTTAGCTTATTTTGTTCATTAGATTCCACATGTAAGTGAAATCATATGCTATTTGTCTTTTTCTGCTGGCAAAAGGTAAGATTTCCTTCTTTTTTTATGGCCGAGTAGTATTCCATTGTATAAATATACCAGTGTTTTTATCCACTCATCTGCTGATGGACACTTGGGCTGCTGCCAAATCTTGGCTATTGTAAATAATGCTGCAGTGAATATAGGAGTGCATATATTCTTTTGAATTAGTGTTTTAGGCTTCTTTGGGTATATTCCCAGAAGTGGATTGCTGGGTCATAAGGTAGTTCTGTTTTTAATTTTCTGAGGTAACTCCACACTGCTTTCCACAGTGGCTGCACCAGTCTGCATTCCCACCAACAGTGCACAGGTTTCCCTTTTCTCCGCATCCTCGCCAAGAGCTGTGGTTTGCTGATTTATTGGTGATGGCCATTCTGACAGGTGTGAGGTGGTATCTCATTGTGGTTTTAGTTTGCATTTCTCTGATGGTTAGTGATGTTCGGCATCTTTTCACAGGTCCGTTGCCCATCTGTATGTCCTCTTTGGAGCAGTGTCTATTTAAGTCCTTTGTCTATTTTTTAAATTAGATTGTTTGGGGGTTTTTGGTGTTGAGTTGTATATAAGTTCTTTATAAATTTTGGATATTACCCACTTATCAGATACATCACTGGTGAATATGTTCTCCCATTCCATGGGTTGTCTTTTCATTTTGTTGATGGTTTCCTTTGCTGTGCAAAAGCTTTTTTGTTTGATGTTCCATTTGTTTTTCTTTTGTTTCCCTTGCTCAAGGAGCTACATCAGAAAAAATATTGGTACAAGAAAACTGTCTGAGATTTTACTGCCTATCTTTTTATCTAGGATTTTTATGGTTTTGAGTGAGACGTTTTTTAATTTAAATTTTTGACTACATAACCTTGACTACTTGCAGAGCCTTTGTTACACTGATATGAGGGATAAGTGTGAAACACTTCCAGACTTACTTGACCCTCTGCCTGCGGGACTGGGACTCCCCCAACACAGAGTGAGACCCCCGCTCTGCAGAGTTTTTCTTGCCCATATTCTGTTTCAGCCCCGTTGGTGCACTTTCCTTCAGTGCTGGCACTAACCAGCCTAACTTAGTGCAAACCTTATGAGTGAAGGACTTGATCCTCCACAAGACTGTCCCCACTGCAGGTGTCAGTCACAAATTCTGAGGGTCCCCAGGCCACCTGCACTCTGACTGACTAGCTACTAATTTGGGGGTTCCCACAACCCCCACAAGGTTACTATTGGCTGGAATGACACACAACTCAGGAAAGCACTATACTCACAATTATAGTTTTATTAGAAGGGATACAAATGGGGAACATCCAAACGCAGAGACCCAGAACGCTAAGCATGGGAGGGCTCCAAATACAGAGTCTGGGCCCTCTCCCTGTGGACTCAGGGCACATCACCCTCCAGCACACTGATGTGTTCCTAACCAGAAAGTTCCACAGAGTTTCAGCATCCAGAATTTTTACTGGGGTTTCATGATATAAGTACGCTTGACTGAGGTCAGGCTGGCTCAAAGCCCTAACCCTCTAATCATGTGGTGGGTCCTCCATGAGTCACCTCATTAGCAGAAATTCAGTTGTGACCCAAGAGGCTCATGAATAATAAGGACATTTGTATCACTCAGGAAATTACAAGGGTTTTAGAAGCTCCCTGCCAAGAACCAGGGAGAAAGACCAGACAATATGTTATAGAACAGCACAGGACATTGAGTGGGCCATCTCCACAGCAGAAAATGCAGCCTGGGTGGAAGGAGGGTAAGTGACGTGTATAGTTGCTCCCAGAGAATGAGGACGCCTCAGGCTACTCATCCAGTTCACGCATTTCCAACCAGCCTCTGGTGTGCACCCTCCTGCACTGACTGCACCCACCTGGGGAGGGAAGATTTCTGGTATCTTCTTGGGTCTTCCTGGGACCAAGTGGCGTCAGAAGCAGCAGCCAGGAAACTGGCTGGCTGTGGGCTGCCAGGCTGGTGGCAGCCTCTCGGGGCCCCGCTCAGGGGGCAGGGTGATGTACACATTCAGTGACTTTGTGTTCCCCACTCTCTGGCCCAGATACCATTCTCAAATCTGGGCATAAAATAGGGAGTGTTTTCTTTTTTAAAGGATGTTATAAAGGTGACCAACAAAATGAGTTTTATGCATTAGCTTTCACTGAAAATAATTTTGTGTGTGCTATATACCACTTCTAGCAGGAACTAGGATTCCAATACCAAAGGCATGCAGGCTGGTATCAATTTTCCAAAGATTGAAAATCACCTTCTTTTATTTCCTCCAGCCTTATTGAGTTATAATTGACAAATAACATTGTGTAGCTTTGAGGCGTACAGTGTGATTTGATGTATATATATAATGTGAAATGATTGCCATGTTAAAGTTAGCCAAGATGTCACCCCACGTAGTTAACGTGGTTTTTCTTGTGAGAACACTGAACATGTATTCTGTTACCTACAGCCAAGTATACAACATTGTTAACTACGGTCACCATGCTGTACATTAGACCCACAAAACTTAGTTCATCTTTTTCCCCAGCTTTGTTGACATACAGCTGATAGAACATTGTGTATCTTTAAGGTACACAGTGTGATGATTTTCTATATGTAGATACTGCAGAATGATTACCATAAGGTTAGTTAACACATCCATCACTACACTTAGTTACCTTTCTGGGGGGGGGGTGGGGGTTAGAATTTTTAAGATATACTCTCTTAGAAACTTGCAAGTAATAGTTTTTAAGGTCTACTCTCTTAGAAATTTGCAAGTAATACAAGACAATATTGTTGACTATAGTCACCATGCTGAAAATCACATTCTAACCAGGTATGTGCCAATATACCCAGGGGTGTGTCTTGCTCAATTTTTTCAGTAAAGGAAACTCACGTGATGGTGGAATCAAAAGCCTTGCTGAAAATCACATCCCCTTCAAATCACCAGGCCTATGCCTTCATCAGACGATAGACTTTGGTGGGAAGTCTTGGTGTCTGTCTCCACCTTTACCAATAAAGATGATCTTTTCAGACTCCAGAGTTTTAGAAACCAGACAGAGTAATAGACACACATGCTTTAGTGTCTCGGAAGCATCCAGAATCAGTGGGATAAGTGATAAATTAGGAAAGAGTTTGGTCTTCTGTTTACAGCCCTGCCTCTGGTTTACTATGCAGCCTTGAGCTAGTCTTTTCACAGCCTAGCGAGTTAGCATCTTCAAGACTATAACTGAGGGAAGATCGAGCTGCCTTGACTAGATACAATTCAAATGTTAGAAAAATACTGGTGGACCCCAATGTTCATAGCAGCACAATTTACAATAGCCAAGTGCTGGAAGCAACCTAAGTGCCCATCACTGAATGAGTGGATCAAAAAACTGTGGTACATTTACACAATGGAATTCTACGCAGCAGAGAGAAAGAAGGAGATCCTACCCTTTGCAACAGCATGGATGGAACTAGAGAGCATTATGCTAAGTGAAATAAGCC
>VMDR010004493.1:0-59613 GCA_007922815.1 Macrotus californicus
CACTGACCCAATTATCTAGGGCTTTTAAACTTAAAATAATTCCTTAGACAACTCAATGTTCTGATTCTATATTTTAGTCATAAACAACACTTATGAAAAAAAAAATCATGACCTGAATCAAGTGTAAAAATTGGTGTTGTCATACAAGCAAAATTTAAAAGCATAATTCTTAGTTCTAAGCACAGTTAACTGTTTAAAAATACATCGATACATTGTTTTTGAAATGCATTTAGACCTGTTTCATCATAATGAATATTATTCATGTAATGCCTCAAATTTATCAAGATATTTTGTTTTATTCTACTAGCAATAATAGAGTTGGAAAAGCCAGTAAAGAACACTAAGTTCAGAATACTAGGTTTATATTTACAGAATTTACATACTAACAGATTCTAAAGAGTTATTAGAATAAACTGAACAATAGGGGTATATACATCAATACTAATGAAAGTAATATTCTACCCTATACATAAGAATTCATTACTTATTACAAAGGCAGTAAATTTGCCCTGACCGGGTAGCTCAATTGGTTAGAGCACCGTCCCAATACCCCAAGGTTGCAGGTTCAATCCCCATCACGTACAAGAATCAACCAATGAATATATAAATCAACAAAACAACAAAAATCTCTCCCTGCCCCCCGTCCCTCAAATCAATAAATAAAAATAGTTTTTAAAAGGCAACAAATTTGACTCCAACTCAGTTTTTTATTAATGTGAATAACCTTGTTCAACTTCTATCTTATTAGTAAAGGTAAAATTTTTCTCTCCTCAAATTATCAATGCCGGGCAAACTCTAAGTTTCTTCTGATTCATAAAGGATAAAGATCTAGCTCCTCATTCTCCCTTATTTTGCAACTAATGCACTGAATCGGGTAGAGTTCATTAAGGTTCCTATCTCACTGTAGCATTAACTTAGGCAATTTTGAAGAACAATTAGTCTAGATATGATCCACAGTCCAAAAATTAATGAAAATCAGGCACAGAGATGAGAAATCTTTTCCCCGCAGCTTAAATTAAAAACTGCGTAAGATTCTCAAAATCCCAAGTACACGTCTAATTCTCAGTTACATGGAAAATTACCGCAGCTTGTATTTAACCAGAAAATGAGTCCTAACGACAAAACTACAAAAACACGCCAATGAATTATTCACTTAGTCTGCTTGGGAATTCACAAAGTAGCGGGCAAAAGAAAACCTATAGCATCATTAAAGGTCCTTGTTGGTAATATAAGGCATAGCTGTAATACTGGTAAAAGTTAGAAAGATGAGAAATAAGAATTACATGGTAATTCTTCAACAGTGAAATTCCAAAAGCCCACTTACATGGTCTGTCTCCCAACAGACCGCATTCTTTGTTTTATCTCTGTATCCCTAATACCTAGCGCAGCGCCTGGTACACCGAAAATGTCTGCTGAGTAAATCTGATCATTCTACTCTACGGTGAACTGATTCCAGACCCAGTAACATCATTTTTGCTCCAATTTTTTGAAGATGAACGTGAAGGCTCCACCTTACACGTTACAGTTCATTCATTAAGGGAAGTAGGGGGAGGTACAAGAGGTTGTAGGGGGGTAAATGGTGATGGAAGGACACCTGACTTGGGGGGGTGCACACAACATATACACAAATGATGTGTTATAGAATTGTACACCGGAAATGTATGTAATTTTAGTAACCAATGTCACCCCCATAAATTCAAAAAAGAAAGAAAAAGGAAAGAAAAAGAATTCATTACTTATTCCAAAGGAGGAAACAGAGAAACTTTGTAACAATAAATACCAAAATTAAAGATTTTATCACCACCAAGATTATCTTCTTTAATGCTGCATGAAAGCTAATATCTTGTGGGATGTTTTGTGAAAAACTGCAAACCATCCTGAGTTAAACTCAGGCTTCTTTGAGAGACTAATACAATTTAATTCAATTTAAATACACATGAACCTTTCATTAAAATTAAGCAAAACTTAAATTTTTTTTAATTACATTTACCTTTTGGAAAAACTGCATTAAAAAATAAATTCACTAGCAGTATGTCTCAATACCTCTTCTATCATTTATGCAGATTAACATCACCAAAGAAACGAAACAGATCGCCAACTTGTATTAATCTCAAGTAGAGTTTCACTAAAATAATTAATTTGGCTTCTAAATTTTGCTGCGTGGAATTGCATTTATTAGGTTTTATGGTTAGACTTCTAAGTCAAATCAGACAATTCGATTTTATGAAGCAAACTTTGAGGCAGATTGGCTGTAATTTGTGAAACTTTGTAGTTGCAATGGAAATAGCAGGACATCTCTTTTATCTAACGTAAATAAAAGCCATGGAAGGAGATAAATTAGCATTCACGTGTTTATTTTTACCACGGGAAGAGCTGTTCTTCGCTCTGGTCTACGGTTATAAGCGTGTAAAAGAAAAAACACTCGAACTTCCAAAAAAGTTGGTTTGGGGAGGAAAACAAGAAAAACAGGAAACCGAAACAGGAACCCGGACCTCAGCCTCTTCTAAAAGCGAACGCTCGGAGGAGCGGGAGAAAGCCCTGGAGACCCAGGGCCAGCCTCCGCCCCCGGGGCTGCGGGGCCGCCCGGGACCCGCCCCGCCCGTGTCCCCGGACTGCAGAAGGTGGACGCTGTTCCCCACGCCACGCGAGTTCTCGGGGACAGTCACCGCCCCCAAAGCCAAGCCCTGACCCGCCTCTTCTGGGAACCCAAACCCTGAACGCGATGCTGATGAGCACTTCCCTCTCACACCCCAAAGGGCAGAAACTGCCCCTAATCAGACGGCTGCGCAGCAACCGCGACGCAAAGCCCTCCCGCAGGAGCGCCGCCTGGGCCGAGGCCCACGCGGGAGCGCGCCCCGCAGCCTTGCCCGGCAGCTCTCTTACTCTGCGAGCCGTCGTCCACGCGATCGAACTCCCAGTCTGGGGACAGTGTCTCCACCGCCATCACTTCGGCGCCTCCCTCAGTCACAGCACCAACCAGCCAGGGTGACTGACAACGGCTGCCTCACCCCGGCGGCTGTCACAGCACGTGACTTCCGGCCCTGGCCCCGCCCCCGCGGGCGAGGGTCAGCTGGGCTTAAAGCCCCTGCGGGCCGGGCCGTGGGGGCCGCTGGGAAAGCGAGTCCTCTGCGGTGGCCGGGGGGGCGGCTGCCTGGGCGGTGACGGTCCTCCCGATGTCCTCCTGTTTTTACTTGGGCACTTGTCGTCTCATGCCACACCTATACCTTCAATTTCGCCCTGCAGTCTCCAGGCCATGTTTAATACCTGTGGAGTTGCTCTCAGCCTACCCTGGAAAGGCAAAATTGATGGGGTTGGGGCTTCACAGGAAGGCGTGGTCCTGGAGGAAGTCGCTCTCCCGGTGCTTCTCCCAAGAGGCGGGTATTTCCAACCCCCTCCCTGTCGCCACCATCAGGGAGCTCGCTGCTTTCCTCCTGCACATCCTGTGCGATTGCTCTTGAGAAGAAACTGCTGTGCAAGAGGAAGAACTGCGGAATTTTACTACTCTGCTTACATTGCATTCGCCGCTCTCCACTCGAAAAGGTTGGGGGTGGCACCCGGGGAGAGAAAATGTGCCTGCTACCTGGCTTTTCCGTGAAGAAGAATCTGTGTTATCCAGTAACTCTACTAGCTATATAGCAATGTTCATTACTCCCTGGTTTTTAATAGATAGTAATAGGGAAAGATCGAAATGTCCATCAATAGGGAATAAGTACAGAAGTTTAATGACCTGTACTATGAAATACTAGGTAGCTGTCAAAAAAAATGGATTTATACGGGCATGAAGAAATTGTTAATTTCTTCAACCAGTGATTTTATTCAGGGCCTTCTCTGATTGCTGTATCACAGTGGCTGAAATCCTCCAAAAACTTCAGTTGTCTAGTAAAGGAAATTATTTAGATACAGTCATACCTCGGTATTCGTCGGCTTCAGAACTTGTCAAACCGCGTCTTCGTGGCATTTTGAGAGAAAAAATGTTTCAGCACTCAGCGCTTGCTTGGTACTCATGGGTTTCAGCACTCATCACGAGGTCTGAAACAAATTAACCACGAGTACTAAGGTACCACTGTATTTTAACTTAGGAATCTATAAAGTACAGTTGACAGATCTACAACTTGCTTTTGTAAATGGAGGTTTATTGGAACACAGTCATGCCCATTTATTTGCATATTGTCTGTGGCTGTTTCACAATACAATGGCAGAGTGCCCACAAGCCTAAAATATTTACTATCTGGTCCTTTAAGAAAAAGTTTACCAACCCTTCTTTCAACTTCAAAAGAGCAAAATGAGCCAAAAGAAAAAGTCTCTATAAGTAATGGTCTACAAAGTGGGTTAAAATAACCTAATTTTTAAAATTGTAACTATCTTAGAAAAATTCAACGCCGGTTATTAATATATCAAAGTAATTGACAAAGGTACCTCTGTATCCTGGTAAGGAGGCGATGGAGATGGCCTAATGTAGTCAGGTGGACCCACTTGCAGTTAGTAACTAGGAAAAGTAGACAAAATACAGTGAAAATAACTTTTTAAAGATCTGAAAAAGAATAAAAGCACACAGAAACCATAGGCAAATTTACTCAGCAATGGTAATAATTATGAGTGTGTGGCTTTTTGCCTGACAGTGTCCCTCACCCCTTCAAATCCAGGAGTAAAACACTGCAGTCTTGGTCAGCATACTATGTTCAGGGTTGTGGGAAGAGAAACGGGAAATTTGGGGGGAGGAACCCTGAGACAAGGGACCCACCAAAGGGATGGGATCTAAAATCTGAGTATTAACTCTGTCCAAATCCCTGGCTGACCACTGAACTGCAAGCAGGAGGCCTGCTGAAAATAGCAGTCAGGAGTCCTTGAAAAACAAGTGCACTAGCTGAGAGCTGTGTTTGCTGCTCTTTGACGCACATATTCCCCAACAAATGTGCACCTCAGGTAGCAAAAACTGAAGCCCTGTGGGTTTAATTAGCAGAGAACAGAGGATGGGCTGGCAGAGAAGCTTGACATTCAGGAGGAAAAACTGATAATCAAGGAAACTACTGCAAAGGGGCTGAACCCAAAAATCTGAGTAAAAGCATTGCCCAAGTCTTCTAAACTTTTGGCGTCTCTGAGCCACAGTGGAAGAAGAAGAGTTGTCTTGGGCCACACCTTAAATACATTGCGACACACAATCACAAAAAAATCTGTGTGTTTAGTAAATTTACGATTTTGTGGTGGGCCACATTCACAGCCATCCTGGGCTGCATGCGACCCATGAGCCACAGGTTGGACACCCCTGGAAGCAGAAACATAAGCTACTTTACTTTACAAAGTTTAAGTCCAAGCAAATTTACTTCTTTCTAAATCAAAACCCAAATAATTTTCTTAAGAACATAGAATTCAGAGTGTCACTGAATAAGGATTTTTTTTTTTGACAATGAGGGATAAAGTTTAATTAACACAAATCTGACAGAATAAAAGAAAGAAAGAAAATTATAATTATAGTTGGAAATGTTAACACTTCTCTCTCAATATTTGATATAACAAGTAGACAGAATATAGAAATGAATGATACTCTCAACAAACTTGTCTTAATCTTTATAAGACATTTTACCCCAAAACAGTAAAATAGACATTTTTTTTCAAGCATACAAGGAATACTCAGCAAGACAGACCATATGCTAGGCCATGAAATAAGTCTCAATGAATTGAAATGTTATATCCTCAGACCACAATGGAATTATATTAGAAATCAATAACAGAAGAATCTCAAAATCCCTGGGATTCCCTAAAAATTAACATGAATTTCAAGGGCATGATGCTGAGTGAAGAAAATCAGTCTAAAAAGTTACACACAGTGTGATTTCATTTATTTAAAATTCTTGAAGAGATAAAACTGCAGTGATGGAGAACATGCCAGTGGTTATCAGGATTAAGGGGTGATTGCTAGACATGACTGCAAAGGGATAGGGCAATGATCTTGGGAGGGGGGGAATGGAGAGTGGAACTGCTTCGCATCCTGACTGTGGTGTTCCTTACACAAATCTATATTATTTGTTGAAAGTCAGAACTATATACCAAAAATAGTTTTACTGTATGTAATTTTTAATACCTCAAGTGATGGCATTGGCCTTCACATGCATTCAGTTTCAGGATTCAAATGATGTCAAGTCTTGGATTTTCACTGTTTCTTTTCTGTCTCTTCACAGTTTTTGCTACATTCTTTAGGCCCAGGGGTGTCCAAACTTTTGGCATCTCTGGGCCACACTGGAAGAAGAAGAATTGTCTTGTGCCACACATTCAATACACAAACACTAACGAAAACTGGTGAGCAAAAAAAAGGTTTTTAAGTAAATTTACAATTTTGTGTTGGGCCACATTCATAGCCATCCTGGGCCGCACGTGGCCCATGGGCCATGGGTTGGACACCCCTGCTGAGTTTAGAGGTCCACATGGTAGCCCTTAGCAGCTTCCAGCTTATCACCATACCAAATCTAGCATGAGAGAGAATAGGAGCACCCTTAACTGGTAGCTTAAACAGAAGTCCCAGAATTAAGTCTTGCTGGTCTTGATTAGCCTTCTAGGACATTGTTCACACTATTGGACCAATCGTTGTAACTGAGGGAATGTGAGAAAGGCACCAGTTGGTATGTCCTAGGTCATGTGTTCCACCCCTGGATGCCAGGGTGAGGGGCTGGGGGAGAGGTAACTTTGTAGGAACCACAGTATCTAAGGGGGATGGAGAGAGGGGAAGCAGATCCTTAGATGAAAACCAGAGTAGTGTTATCCCAAGTAGTGGACTGCTTTTACAGTAGTTGCCCTACCCATACATTGCACTTTTTCCTAGGGTGATGTTTTCTAAGAGTATCAGTTGAGAGCCTGGGGTGTTTATTGGACTCTCCTCTTGGCAGGTGTTGAACTCCAATTTCTTGATATTAACATGGGTAAGTTATTTATTTTACTTTAAATAAATTAAAATTAAAAATATATAGTATATGAGTATAAAGACTGACGATAATCCCCAGAGTTGCTAAGAAAAATGAGCATTTTTGTATCCCACCTTCTAGGTGCAATCTGGCAGTGTGCTTCAGGGGTTAACCATTTGAGTCCCAGGGGGTATTGTCAGCAGCGCAATGGCGCTGCTTGGGACTCAAACGGTTAAACCATTACCTTTGTGTCAGAACCAGACCTCTAGGTACTCACTCACCTTAAAGACCTGACTGACTGAATCCTTTGTTGAGGATGAAGATGGGGGTCATTTACTGAAGGTTGCTCAAGATGAGGCAGGATAGTAAGAAGCTGGGAAAATTCCTGGACAAGTGGTGTAGGGACACTGAGACAAGAAAATTAAATAAGTCCAAACAGTTTGAGCAACTGACAGCCAGCTGGTGAGTTACAAGAACTTACTTCCCCTAACAAAGCACTCTTGAGAATGAATGGTTTATACCTCTCCTCCCTAACCAGAGAATACATAGCTTAACTTGCCCTGGTCTGGAAGATAGAGGTGAGAGATACAATTAATGTCATTTTTGCCAGCTGAGCCCAAGGACAAATGAAGTCAGGAACAAATAGCAAATGCCACAGTAAAAGCCAGACAGACTCAAAATAAAAGCAAAACAGTATAGTGGGCCAAAGAATCTTCCCAGACCCCATTATGCACTCATTTTGACACATCAGCATATTAAAAATTCACCTGGAAAGTTGATGAATATTCTGGTGAAACCCTCCCCCAACATTCTCACCCACAGAAAAAGATAAAAAGCCCTCAGAACAAAGACTCTGTGCGAACTCACTCTAGATGTGCGGCCCCTTCTTGAACATGAACCTTTTATTTCCCCCTAAAGTCTGAGGTTCCCAAGAAGACTTGCAGCAAGGGGAGCAGTGGGCAATGGCAGCTTGACCCAGCTTACCCCCTGATCCTCTCTCCAGGCCTCCCTGTTTTCTCTGACGTCCCAGTGAGCTAGCGAACACCAGCCTCACCTTGGCTCGTTTCCTTGCTATAACTTTTCTAGGGAGCCAAAGCAGAGTACTGCCTAGTCTCTCTCTCTCTCCTGTTACTTCTTCTACACTAAGTCTTTCCTTTGTTTCTTTGTCCCCAGCCTTAATAAACATACTATCAAAATCACCTGGACTCATGTTGTGACATTTCTCCCACATGAAGTCAAGAACCCACACACTACAGGCCAACCTGAGGCAGACCCACTCTGGGCCCGTGCCTGTCCAGCAACAAGGAAACTAGAAACAACCCAAGGATGGGTTAAGTAAATGACATGCATGACTCTCCATGGAGTGTGGGGCAGGTATTAAAAAATGAGGATACAAGCCCTGGCTGGTGTGGCTCAGTGGACTGAGCGCCAGCCTGCGAAACAAAGTGTCGCTAGTTCGATTCCCAGTCAGGGCACATGCTTGTGTTGCAGGTCAGGTCCCCAGTAGGGGGCTCATGAGAGGCAAGCACACATTGATGTTTCTCTCCTTCTCTCTCATTCTCCCCCTCCATCTAAAAATAAAATAATTTATTCATATAGCCAATGTTCACTTAAATTCACTCACATATTTGCCTCCCTTCCCTCCTTTTTCCGTCTTCATTCCTTCCTGCTTTTTCAGGCTTTCATGTGGGTAATTTTCCTCCTGCTTGAAGGGTGTTCTTGAATATTTCCTTCATTGTGTGTCTGCTGATGACAAATTGTCTCAAGCTTTTGTTTCTAAGAATGACTTTGTTTCATGCTCATTTCTCTGGATGTATAAATCTAGACTGGCAGGGATTTGTTTTGCTTGTGAAGTCCTCTAATCACATCTGGTCTAACCTCCAATTTTTGAGAGAACTACACTTTTGGTTCTTACAGGATAAAATCTTAGACATTATATTTCATTATATTTGGGTGCATGTAAACTCATTTTCTAAAGTTAGGAGTTGGAGTGTAGAACTATGGTACCCCCACTCAGGAAAAACCACACTCCTTGCCCACACCTCCCTGTCTACACAAATCAGAACAAATAAAATGAATATCAATATTCATGGAAGTTTTTAAAAAGCAATAAATTGCAAAATACAGTCAGGGAAATGAGTTGAATTGGGAAGGGGCAGTTCCCAAAGCAAAAACCTGGGTTTTTGCTACAATTCTCCAAGCTTTAAGGATCATTCTTTCTTTCTCCCTCTTACCTTCTTATTTATTCACTCATTTATTCTCTTTTAACATGTATTTTTTTAAACTCTGCTTAGTGATAGATACTGTAAGTCCTTATAAATAAGCCTGGAAGGAGCTTCTGGTAGAGAAGATGACAGGTACATAAATACCAGTAACATATTGAGACATCTTTAGAGATGCGTAGACAAAAGTCCTCCCCAGTTCAGAAGAGTAAAAGATTACTGTATTTTGTCATGTACAATAAGCACCCGTGTTTTGGCTCAAATTTCAGGGGAAAATTTTTTTAATTCAATTATTTATTTATTTACATTTAGGAAAAAAATATCATATTCCAGGGTATTATTTTGCATACAGCTATTGTTATTGTTTTCTAGGGTTACACTGTTAATGCTTAAGTATAAATAAAAGAATTAAAAACATTTATATAGATATGGAATTAGTACTACCCATGTATAAGATGCATCCTATTTTTCCCTTAAAAATTTGGGCCAAAAAGTGCGCATTACACATGGCAAAGTACGGTACTTGGGGGGAATAAGGAGGTGAGGGAAAATAGAGTCAGGAAAAACGCCTCCAGCAGGAGGCAGTATTCGACTTACACCTTTAAGAAGAGAAGGCATTTGGTCGTGCAGAGTTGGTGACAAGTGACAGATGACGAGCTTTTCTAGGAAGTGTCATCCAGGAAGGAATGGGCGCAGACAGCAGGGAGAAACGAGAGTAGTGCTAGGTGGCACGTGGCCTTGCAAGCCGGGCTAAGGAACTCCGAGGCAAGTGCTCCGCTACAGAATGTCTGAGCATTCTTCCAGAAGGTGAAGGAAAAAGATATCTATCATCTGTCTATCTATCTATGGGTCGATCCATCGATCGATGCTGGGGACCAGCCTTTTGCCGAATGCTTTATACACAGTTCTCTCATCCAATCCTGCAGTCAGTCTATGAGATAGATATCAGGATCCCTAGACAGTGAAGGGACCCCCTTAAATTTCGTAGCTCCATGCACACTGGCATGCCTGTTGCCTTCTCAGGAAGGTGTTATAGACAGGACTTGAACTGTCAGATTGACCGTGAAGGCAGATCCCTATGCACCTCAGACTTGTAACTGGTAGTGGGTCCCACACAACTGGTACGGAGCTAGCTAGCCACGTGGAGAATTACCCACCCCTATCTCCCCACCACCACCCCCTCCCCCGCCCACCACCACCTCCGGGCACCAGCACAGCGACTGGTCTGAGGCCCAGCAGCTCCCGGCAGCGGGCGCACGCCCCGCCCAGTCGCCCGGGATTGGCCGCCGAGCCCTGCCAGCTGGAGAGGACAGGGGAGCGGCTAGCCTTGACTGTCCGCAGCTAGCGCGACCACTCAGCGCTCGGAAGCTGCAGGCAGCGCCCAGGCTGAGCCGTTTGCCTGCTTCCCAAGCCGCCCGCGCGAGTGCTCCTTTCCAAAATGTTGCGGTGGGGCAGCCAGGCGCTCCGGCGTTTCTCCACCAGCCAGGTGAGTCCTGCTCAGGCCAGCGTCCCAGCTCTCACCCTGGGTAGTTACCAGACCCCGGGGCTGGAGCTCCGGGCGACGAGGCTGGGGTTGAGCAGCGATTGATGCTTAGACAGCTAAAAGTCAAGACGACGTTTTTAAAACTGGGAGACTGCAGAAGATGGTCTGGGGAGGGTCCTGGATGGGGTTTGGCAAGCGTGCCTTTGTCTTCTATGGGGAAGGGGCCAAGGATGCGTCTTTTGAACATCTAAGCTGGGATTAACGGGTGGGATCAGTCACTTGGCAAGTAGGTAGAGTGGGCTTCCTTTCTTTTTCGTTTCAATCGCGAGATCCCTAGCTACGAGCTGGAACGGACGGAGACCACCTCCTGGAGGAGAGTACTATCAAGTCAGCCAGGTCCTCCCTAGCGCCTGAGAGGTGTGAGCGCTCCCCACTGGCTGGCAGGACCCATTCAGATAGTGCCACTTAGAGCTGGTGGCTGCAAGCTCATTATTCCTGAACTGCTGAAGGCAAGATTTCTAGGATTCCTAGGTGCTGCCAGGAGCAGCAACTCGGAAACATTCTTAAACTGCAGCGCAAGACCTAAGCCTTGGCCCTGCCCGGGGCCTTGCAATTGCATCAGCTCCTCCAGAAATGGAACGAGACCTGACACGTTGCATGTGGCTCTGCCTTCAGCAATTTGGGGGCCTCGGGGGAGACGCTTCCCTGTATCTAAGCAGACTACAAGCAGTTTAGGGAAGAAAACAATACCCACCCCATTTACAGTATCTCTTTATGGGAAGTGCATGTTTACTGTGTTACGAAAGAATTTGCCTTATATTGGTCTTTTCTGCCAAAACCACACTTGCATGTGCACACATTTAAATGGAAAAAACAAAAAAAACAAAAAAACTTGGAGGCTGGGAGAAGTCTTAAGTTGCACCAAGAACTGATCCAAAGTGGCATAAGTGGAAACGCTTTCGTCCCCCAGGCAACCCCAAATAATGAGAATTCACTTAACCCCATGTGGTCAGTTGTTGTTACTTGGGGAGAATTTGTCTCTTTAAAAATAGGGGAAAAGAGACCTGCTCTAGTAGAGCTTTTGCTTGCTCTTCTAAGCAGAACAGTGGACTCCTCCTCAGCTTTCTCCCGCCACGTGGCACATGGGTTGTAAAGAGAGCAAGGGGCTTGTGCCCGCCAGCCTGTTCTGTTGGCCTCCTCTGTCAACACCTTTCACTGAATTGTCTTTTTTTGTACAGCAGATGAGAGTCTTGAAGAATGAAAAGATTACAGTAGTGGGGTTTGCATAAGATTTGACTAGTCGAAGGTGAACATCCCAGGTGGCAAAGAACGTAAACAAAAACATGTATGTAGGGAAGCACCAGGCATGGCGAAGGGTCAGGGGCCTGAGTCTGACTAGCCCAGGAACGCACGTGGAAGCACTGTGACACGTGGCTGGGAAGAAGGCAGGTTCTTCAATGGCCGAAAGGAAGACATGGAATAAGTGAAAAATTTGGTGTTTTTTGCTCCGTAGAAAATGAGGACCCATCCTTTGGGCTGTGTTCTATAAGAATTGTTCAGAATCAAACATGGCTGGTGAGAATGTAAAATGTGACAGCCATTTTGGAAAACTGGCAGTTTTTTAAATAAAGTTAAACATAAACCTATTTTATGACCCAGCAATTGCACTTTTAGATATTTACACTTGAAAACTTTTATTCGCACAAAAACCTATTAATGAATGTTTAAGAGGATTTGTTGGTAGTCACCAAAAACTTGAAACACCTTCCGTGTCCCTCGGGTGGAGACAGGATGAGCCAACTGGCACTTCCACCCACCAGTGGAGTCCTACTGGAAAAACAAAGGAGAAAAACGGACTATAATGCATGCAACGTGGATGGCACTCAAATACGTACGCGAAGTGAGAAGGCAGGCTCGAAGGGCTGCACGTTGTGTGATTCCATTTATCTGACATTTTGGAACAAGTAAAAGGTAGCGATAGGCAGAAGATCAGTAGTTGTCGGCGGGGGCGGGGGGGCGAGGGTTTGACTACAAAGGGGCAGAAAGGGCTTTTGGGGGGTGATGCACCAGCTCTTTGTCTTCACTGTGGTGGTGGCTACATAACGCATAACGGGGTGCTTGTCTAAACTGACAGAGCTGTTCACTACAAAGGGCACATACTGTGTGTGAATTGTACTGTCATCTTGAAAAAAAGAAAAAATCACACCGTCCTTCTTTAAGTCCTTATTAAAACAGAATGAAACAGAGCAAAATCCAAGGGGAAAATTAATCTGTGACATTTCCTGATAGAATTGATTTTTCCAGTCTCTGTTTTAAAGAAACGGACTCAGAAACAGTTAATGATTTCAGCCTAGTGATATGGCTGGATCTTTTAAACTAGTGCAACTATATAGAAATAAAACGCTTTGTCAGTTACTATTATTTATGATCTTGCCTGGCTCACTGCTTAATGTCTCCCCATGGTGGAGGTTATTTATCCCTTGCATTTAATTGGCAGTCTGTTACGTTGCTTCCTCTGCCATTGTCTGGGACAAGTTTGGATGGTGGCTGTGGGTTCACAGCCTGGTTCCAGGGCTAGAAGTTACCCTATGAATCAGTTCAAGAGGTTGGACCCTTCTCTGCCTTTTGGAACAAAGGACTGGCTTTATACTCCAGTTCTAGCAACCAGTTCCTTAACTTATTTCCTTATTGCCTGACCACTGCTCTGGTTTCTATTCTTTCTTCAGAACCTCTAAATTTAACCTTGAACCCTATCAAGTGATGTATTATATACTGAGCACTCTGTCTAATCTTGAGGAAATAATAATAATAGCATTTGGTATATACCAGGCACGTGCTATAAGTGCTTTACATATACACCAATTTAATCTTTACAGCATTTCAATAAGCTAGGTACTATTATTATGTTCACCTTACAGTTAAGGAAACTGAGGCACGGAGACATCACTTTTTCAGAGTCTCACAGCCAAAAAGGATAAAACAAGAAATAAACAGTCCTTGTTTTCAGGAAGTTCACAGATAGAGGGACAAATGGTTAAACTTGGTTTAGGTAAAGATTGATAACCTAATACACCAATAAGGCAATACAAATGGAAAATAAGATGTGAAAAGACATTCAACCAAACTAGTAATCAGGGAAATGCAAATTAGAGCAAGATATAATTTCTCACTCATCAGGTCAGCAAAAATCAGAGTTTGACAACATTGTGTGTTCGCAAGGATAAGAAAACAGTTCTGCAAATACTCTAGAAGCCAATTAAATACTATCCATTAACATTTAAGTCTTAAAATGAGGTGCAATTTCACTTGTAGATATCTAACTGAGAAAACTGCCCCACATGGGCACAGGAAGCATGTACAAGTATATCCAGTGCCATGGTATCTGTAACAATGACATATTAAAAGCCAAAATTGTCCCTCAACAGAGAAATGAGCAAATAAACTGGGACAAGCTACACAATGGAGTACTATGCAGCAGTTTTAGAGAATGAATTATGTGTAGTGACAAGGAAAGTGAAGGGACATTACACATCATAGGATTTCATTTGTATTGTTTTGAAAAATGCAAAATAGTATTTTCTGTGTACATTTCCATGGATGTAAATGCTAAGAAAGGTCTGTAGGATGCAAGCCAAACTGTACAATGGTTGTTTCGACGAGGTGAGGGGACCTGGATTGCGAGTGGTGGTCACGGGGATTCCAGTCTTATCTGTGATCATTTCTTTGTATTAAAGAAAATTATGTGTATGTGTTATATGTATAATTAAACTTAATTTTCAAATTCTGTGCAATTAGAATACTACAGGGAAATGCTATGGCTGAAGTCTTGCCTCTCTAGCAGGGACCAGAGTCTGTCCCTGGACTGGAGTCTCTCTCTCCGCGCTCAGTCTTTGAAGTGGTCTCTGTCACCAGTCCCACCCACGTGCCCTCGCCAGTCTCTAGGCATTGGCCATCCCCACCTGGCCTTGCTTGCTAATGGTCGCTATGTTGCTATCCCTCTTAGAAAAATCTTTTACCCTTTTTAGGATGCAAAAAGGAAAAAATGTTGGCCACATAGCCAAGAAGACCCTCATTAATAGGTTCATTACATGATTATACAATAGGAAAATCAAGCTGCACAAGCTTGGCATTTATGGTGAAATCTTGAATCTTGTTTGAATCTTGCAGACTCACCTCTATGTAAAGTGTAATTTGTTGCTTCTGACTATTAGCATAATAGTTTGTTATAGTAAGGTAGCAAGGGCTTCTACACTATTCCAAACTACATCCTGGGAACGTGAGTTATTCGGTCAACTTTTGTATTCATTGTTTATCTGCTCAATTCTCAAACACAAGATGGGAGCCCACTGGAAGCTGGTTCCTGCCTCGTGCGGGTGGTCCGCAAACGTAGGAATAAGACTGCACCACTCTCCTGTGTGAGGTAGTTCGATGGATGTCATTGTCTTCACAATAAGCTCCAAATTATTCAACATAGACAAAAGCCCTTCATAATAGGTCTCTTGCCTCTCCCTACAGTGCAAATTATTGTCATCCCCTGACTTCCAATATTGGATCCGCTCTGTTCACTCACTCCTTTGTAAATGCTGTTCCTTCTGCCTGGAGTTTCCCAAGCACCTCCCCAAGTCCCACCCTTCTCTTGGCCAACTCCGGAGATGAGTCATCTAGGATTCGGTTAAGGAATTTTCTTTGGGTGCCTTCCCTGTTTTGGACCCAGCCCTGTGATACCAGTATGTCTTTTACTTGTGTGTCTTCCCTACGAACTGGTGAACCTCTGGGGACAGGGATCACATCTTTTTTTGTACCTTTAGTGCAAGGGTCCCAAAGAAAAATGCCAACAGAGGCCAAACATATAAGGCAAATGAAGGATGTGAGCTGGAGTGAAAGACCATGCCCTGAGTAAAGAGGGCACCCACTGCTCAGCTCCAGCTGACCGTTGCTATGTGGAATGTAACCGGGGTTGACAAACTTCCTTTTAAAGAGGAATCAGAAATCCAGTCTGCTAAGGTGAATCCTCCTAATTCCTTTACATATGCCCTGTGGGGCAAAAACAAAACAAAACAAAACAAAAAAAATACACTCATCTGAAATGCAACCTCCACCATGTACGGTGCCCAAAACACAGCAAATGCTCAAAACGTGCCTCTTAAACAAATCTCATGCAGTGTCGGGCATGGCCTGGGGTCCCACGTGCTGAATGTTCCCATAAGTGTTAGGCATGTCTCTGTCTCAGGAAAACTTTGTTTTATTTTTTTGTGGAAAGATCCTTCACACGATACTCAGTTTTCACAATTCCTAATGTGGATAGCTTTGGTCTCATTTTTCACACCCTGCTCAAATGTCCTCGTAGGGTAGCATGTACTTCACAAAACGGTTTTAGATTGGGGCAAACTCATAACATGGTGCCTTCAAGTTTTATAGAACACTACAGGTTTTTTTAATTATTATTTTTTTTATTTTTTACCCTTAGAGCATAATCAGAGTCTGCATTAACTTGCTTCTTGAAGAATTCCACCAGGGTATGGATAACCTGGGAATATAATTGCTTATTTAAAAGCAAGAGCTATGTTCCCTATAGTAGGCTCTTCTAATGCAGAATGTTATCTCCTGAGAACCCTGAGATACTAGCCTGTTACCTAATATGTCCATCCCTTATAACTCCCCAGGGCAGGATCTTTTTTTTTGTGGTGGGCAAACACACACCCTCCATAAAGCAGAGATTCTCAGATTCTGTATGCCTATGAGTCAACGGAGAGCTTGTTTAAATGCAGCTTCCTGGGCCCGAACATTTGACTCAGTACAGGTGTGGGGCCCAGGAATCCACATTTTTTAAAAATTATTTTTTTATCCTAACCCCAGGATATGCTTATTGATTTTAGAGAGAGTGAAAGGGATGGAGAAAGAGAAGGAGAGAAACATAGATGTGAGAAAGAAACATCAATTGGTTGCCGCTTGTAGGTGCCCCGACCAGGACCAAACCCACAACCTAGGCATGTGCCCTGTCCTGGAATCAAACTGGTAACCTTTTGGTTTGCAGAATGATGCCCAACCAATTGAGCCACACCGGCCAGGGCAGGAATCCACATTTTTAACATACCTTTCCAGCAGATTCTCCAACACTGGCAGCCTTCAGATAATACTTGGAGAAATAAGACTAAGGTGAAATACCCCAATCACGCTAACTCATCATTCACACACTTAAAATCAAAAAATCTGAAAATTTCCCGTTAGAAACTCACCATTGTAACTTCAGCTTTAGCACTAAACTCAGAAGGTATTTTCCATGAATGCGGTGTTTCCAAAGACACTGACACTGTTTCCTGAAATGCTGACTTTCCAGAGGAGTGCTGAATCTGCATTTGAACTCCAACTAATTGGATGACAGCTGATATTTGAGTTAGCTCCACCTCTTGGGTCCTGTGTTTTAACAGAAGTATTTGAGCTATCTCAAAATATCTGGCATTGGTAATGGTATGAGGTAAAGGTAAAGCCAAATTTTGTAAGATAGCCAACATGTGAATTCTATTTCAAGCCACAGCATTAATTATAGGACTTGAAGGCCGAATGTTTAGAGAACATTCATATTTTTTGATGAGAGGAAATGAAACAGTCACACGTTTTCTGTAGGCGAATTGTACCGTTGTTAGGGTTCATTGGTTTGCTTGTGAGTATCTATTATACGTTGAAGCTCTAGGCTCTTTTGGGATAGAAACTCCCGCTGGCCCTGGGAAAGGATTTTTAAACTACAACCTTAATTATATAATTATCAGCTCAATTACAGGAAAAGTGTGAGCCATGTGCTTTTAAGTTCATGCCTAAAAAGGGATGCTATCCATGCCCTTAATAAAGTGGGAAATAAGAAAGTTAAGTTTCTTCATAATCAGATGTTCACAGTGAGGGTTTATTAATTTAGAATCTCATTATTGAAGAGGAAAAAATTCTACATCCGAACCCTGTGGAAACACATTCTAACCCGGAGAAGTAAAGGTGAAGGGTTCTGGGAGCTAGGGTCAGTCTGTGGCCAACAGGGAAAGAGCCTGGGAAGTCATGACCATCTGATTAGTGCCTTCTCTCCGCTCACAATCCTGCTTCTCGCCTGCTCACCTGATGACTTTTCACCTCCAGGGAGCTCTGTGAAAAGGCCCCATTTGGGGAGAATTAACAGAAGGCATAATTGCTTAAAGACAGACCTTAGCCCCTTTAGGGCTACTCTGATCTCTATGGTGTTGAGATTTCTTGATAATCACTGTAATTTTGTGCATCAGCGTTAATCTTCTAAAAAGGAGATGGAAGAAATGGGTGATGAGAGATCACTTTCATTATTTTGTATTTAAGGACGTACATGAGCTTTGGAGTCAGACAGAGCTGGATTCAAATCCCAGCTGTCCTCCTTTCTGCCAGCATGATCTTGGGGCTATACTTGACATTTGTAAGCCTTAGTTTCTTCGTTAATAAAATGGTACAAGATGGGGGGCGGGCAGGGGTAATAACAGGATAGTTGTGTGGATCACATTAAAGGAAATGATGTACAGGCCTCAATTCCTAATCTGAAGCATGTGGAGCCAAATGTGTTTTAGGGTTCAGAAATATTCACATTTAATTAATATGGTAACATAGATAGTCCATTACATACACTTCACAGGAGGGTCTGGGACAGTATATGTAACCAAATACATTCATTTTTCTCCAGCAAAACATATGAACATTCATATAATCTTTATAAATATTAGAAAGACTGCACATAGCATTATGTCAGCTCAAGTCACGTTTAAAGCCAAATTAGTTTGTGCAAACTCACAGGAAACTTATAAAGACTATGAAGAATGTTTCATTAGATCCATCCATGTCTTGAGGCCAAAGGAGTTGGATCCACTTACCAAGGATTTTGGAACTCTGGGCTCAGTGTAGTCTGGGTTCAGTGTATGTCAGTCAAACTTATTTTAGATCTTTGGGACTTTTGTCATTCTCAAGTCATCGTGAGTGATTGACAGAAGAACACTCATTATCCACGTGTCTTCCCTCCATGCTAACATCTGTCATCATTACATTTTTCACAGGTTTATTTCAAGAACAAGCTGAAGTTGGCCCTCATTGGTCAGAGCCTCTTTGGACAAGAAGTCTACAGCTACCTCTGCAAAGAGGGCCATCGAGTGGTGGGGGTGTTCACAGTTCCTGACAAGGATGGGAAGGCTGACCCCCTAGGTAAGTGTACTTTGGAAAGACTGCATCAAAGACTCTGAACTAGCCTTTCAACTCTTCAGCCTGGGGCCCAGCTCAGACCCCTTATCCCTCATTGGCATTTCTGTCCTTCCACTTACTTGCCACTGGCCCTGAAGACCTAGATTGCACCCTCCCTTCTGGCCTCTGCTCCATCCACCGGACCTATTGAAGGCCTCGCCAGGCCAAGTCTATTGGCATGGTGGATAGAGAGTCAAAAATTCTCCCTTCTCTGTGGACTCCAAGAGGAAGGGAGAGGTCCCTGTTGTATTAAGAGTTGCTCCACTTATCTCCACGGTACTCATCAGGTCCGTCAGAGGAATTTCCGGGCATGTGTTGTTTTTCCTCAGTTATACTCGTGACTTTTCAAAGAATAATATCTAATGCAGAGGTGCCAATAGGAATAAAGGGAAGGCCACACCCAATCATAGATATTGGTGTGGGGTCATGAAAGAATGCGTTTATCTCAGAACAAATTATAGCTGGGGCTGCTTGGTGATTAAGGTAGGTAAAGAAGACGGCCAACCTTAGAGCAAACCTGCAATGTGATTCTGATTTGCATGCGATGTAGTTATGTCAAGAACGGGTGCAAGACACAGAGAAAAAAACAGTCTACAAATAACACAGGTCGGGAACAGGATTGGTGTCTAGAAATTTTGGCTTATGACTTGCATTTCCATGACTCACTGGTATGACGCAACACATTGGTTGGAAAACAATGTAACAATAACCCTAAAACCTTACTTTTTTCCCGGGGGGGAGAAGCAGCTCTGGAGTTTCTCCTAATTCTTGTTACTGCTCTTGAAAATACTATATTTTAATACTATTTTTCGAGAGTCAAGCTAAGGAAAAGTTGAGCCAAGAGCTCACATGCACATGGAGTCAATGAATAATGATGATTGGATGAAGAGAAGGAAAGGGAACCAAAAAATGTGGGTAAAAGGCCTAAAATGCTTACTGATGGAAAAGAAATATAGTCAATATTTTAGGATATGGAGTTAGTAAAAATGTTATTTTATTATGGAAAAGTGTGCATGTGCTGTCTGCACTTTGGAGGGCGATGCCATGTCACACAGAGGTGGGATGGGAATCATTCCACTTAGAAGGGACATTTTCCTCCGGGGGGAGCCTCAGATCTGCTCCCGTTTGGCCAAACCCTCACAGGGAGCACGTATTCTTCAGTCTTGGTCTCTCTCCCCACCTAACTTATCTGATGGGTGAACTTGGGAGAAGGAACTAGACAGGCTCGGCTCAGCTCCTTTCTCCCTTTATCCTTGGGATGGACCCGCCTGTTTGGCAAGGAGTGTGCTCTGGTACACAGTTTGCCCTGTGTTTAAAGGAACTCCCCTCAAGAAATAGGAATGAGAAGAAACTTGAGGTTTTCCAGCTGTGCCAGAGGCTGAAGATGTTTAATTTGGGTGGTGCTGTCCTGGCACCTGGCTTCAAATCTAAAAAACATGAAAAGGTTCTTTAAATGGCTGGATCAGTAACATAGGTACAAATTTTGATTAAAAAAAAAAAAGCTTCTGTTAAAATCTCAAAATGTTATCTACCCACAAATGCTTGAGTTCAAATGTTATACCTTAAATATAGAGATAAAAATCATATTAGAAAAATGAATGTCTCATGGTAAAATTGTAGCAGATCAAATCCTGGTCAGAATCGAGATAGTTCTTCACCATGTTTTATTGGTAAATGTTTCACAGAGTTATCAGATTACAATGTGTAAATCCATAGCAGTATAAAATTATGGCTAAAGTTACTTTTAATGTAAACAATCTTCTCTTTCATGCTCAGCTTTGGCCGCAGAGAAAAATGGGACTCCTGTGTTCAAGTTCCCTAGATGGAGAGTCAAGGGCAAGACCATAAAGGAGGTGGCAGAGGCCTACAGATCCGTGGGTGCAGAGCTCAACGTGCTTCCTTTCTGCACACAGTTCATCCCCATGGATGTCATCAACAGCCCAAAGCACGGCTCCATCATCTACCACCCGTCCATCCTTCCCAGGCACAGAGGGGCCTCCGCTATCAACTGGTGAGATTTTTTTTTTTAACTACAGAGAAGATGGGCTTATTTCTCTTGCCCATAATCTTTCTGTCTTGTACCTAGGTGATCAAGAAGCTAGGTGTGCTTGAGCAGTTGTGAGGCCCTACATGATTGCTACTGCATGACCTCCCCTGAGAGTTAGAGGTTCTGAGTACGACAAAATAGCGTTTCCCAAGAATAGTCTGTAACTAGGTTATAAGAACTGATTGTAACTAGGTATTCAGCAGACAAAGGTTCTATGGTCAGACAACCTTGGCTTACACTGGATTTCTTTACGACAGGACTTGTTACATCTTTAATGTTAGCATCATAATCTCCAGGAGGGAGTGAGTACACAGTGTTCCCAAACTTATCTGACCGTAGACCTTTTTTTTTTTTTGTCATGGAACATCTCAAGTACATTTCAGGAAATGCTGAATTACCTGAAATTATCTTCTTTGTTGTCTGTCTTCCCCAGTCAACTTTAAGCTTCTGTATTTTCCAGTATCAAGAACAATGCCCGGGACACTTGAGGTGCCCAGTACCATAGGTCTGCTACGTTGTGGGTTGAGGTGGGCCTCTCCCACCTTCTTTACCTTCTCTCCTTTACCTGCACACCTCCCAGATAGCGCCCAGTGTCAGGTTATTGAATAGGCAGAACATCTACACTTAGTTTCAGTGTGAAGAACATTTCATTGTATTTAAAATCTGATTACATAAATTGATTTCATTTTCTCTTTAAATAGTACTGTAGGGCATATCTCTGTACTTAAACTGGTATTTCTTTCATTTTACATTGCTTCTACATGCAGCATCATTGGGTCAAAATGTATGGATATTTTCAAAGAGCTTGATAAAAATGCCAATTAATTTCTGAAAAGTGTGATTGATTGGTTGATTGATTTAGGTCTGACTGATTAATTGCTCAGAGAAATGAAAATGATTTAGATTGTGAGCATGGCTGAACTACCATTTCATGGTCTGTCTATACTGACCTGCTCTTTGGTATGTTTTTATATGTATTTGTCCGCATATCCAGCTTATTGTACATGTTAAAAATTCCCACAAGGCCAGCATTTTCTTTTAGGTTAAGTTTTTGAGAGCCCAAAATACAAACAGTTAAATTAATCAACCATCTTTTACTACATTTTATGCAGCCGATCTAGGGCTACTTCTAACTCCACATGATGCTTATACCTGAATTACATACCTTAAATTAAGAATGAGTTCTCCTCTTCACATTGTAGTGAGCACCCTCAGTTCTATCTTTTAGTACCTTATTCTGCCTGATAGAGGGTCAAGTACAATGCAAGAATTTGGACACAGGTGGGCGAAATTACTTGAAAGCTGACATCAGGCAGTCAGTGACTGGCAGTGATGATGGACTCTAATTCCTTTTTGAATAGACTATACGTCTTTAGTGTGTGTTAACAAGGCTGTAGATATACGGATGCGTAGAATAGCAGCACCATTCAATACGGCTCTTACGAGTGCTGACATCTCCTGGGCCTACTATTAATTTCTCACAGTAGCTTCATTCACCATCAACTCTCCATCATAACTACCCTGTACTTGATCACTAATTCATCATTTTATACTACAATTAACCAACCTTTTAAGGTGAAACTCTTTTTTTTCTTTACAGGACTCTAATTATGGGAGATAAGAAAGCTGGGTTTTCTGTATTCTGGGCTGATGATGGCTTAGACACAGGACCCATCCTTCTTCAGAGGTCGTGTGATGTCGAACCCAATGATACAGTGGACACACTTTATAATCGATTTCTTTTTCGTGAGGGAATCAAGGCCATGGTCAGTATATTTATGCCATCAAAAAGGACTTAGTAAACCTTTAAAGTCTTGAAGATATTTTTCTTTTATTGAAAATTTGCTCATCTGAATTTTTACTAAAAATACAAATCTGACAAACAAAATTAGATTTTGTATTTACCAGCAGAATGGTATACTGAGGGTGGAAAGCTGAACTTTAAAATGTCTAGTCTACAAAGCTGATTGGATCTTCTACAGCAATGATCAAATGGATCAGCTAGCAATCAAAGTGCTTCAATTCTTTTCCCAAACACTTGAATCTCCAACCGTGTTGATAGTGTGACTAATTGTAAAGAAGTGTAGAGAATTTTAAGAATCTTTGCTATGTAGCAATAACTTGGACTCCCTTCAGAAGTATCTGAAATCGGTCAGTGTAACTCGGTGGAATCTGGCATGGCTCTGTCTGTTCAGAGGTGCTCTGGGTGGAAAGCTCCGAGCGTGCACACCGCAGAGTAAAACTGCGTTAGCCTGTAAAAGTATGAAAGACAACTTTACTGTCGTTTAATGCTTTCCAGAGTTCGATATGGCAGGAGTGGCAGCCCAGAGATGGACAGCAGCAGCATGTAAAGCAGCAGCCTTTGGTTTCAGAGGGAGGAGAGCACTGTTTTGTTTGTCTCATTCAATGATTTAATGACACCAGAATTCTCCTTCTACCACTTTTTTATTGTGTGACGACAGGCAGGTCACCTTAGTCTCTTTAGCCTTGGTTTCCTTACCTATAAAATGTAGATGATACCACCTATTTGATAGCTGTGAAACTTAAATGCCATTTATGTAAAACACCTGGCACATAGTAGGTGCTCAAAAATGATAGTTACGATCAAAATAATAATGTGTGTATTCAGTGGCATTTGCTCAAACCTGGCTCCTGTACCTAAGCCCAGATGCTATTATAGTGAGAGGTGGGTAGAATGGATGAGCTGTAAGCTTGTCCTTGCCCCCAGGTGGCTCCGTCCACGTTCTCGGGAAGGCTGGTCAGCAGCTGTGGTCCTCAGAGAAGTCTGAGAAGTTGAGCTCACATCGGCCTCCCATTGAAGGAGAGTGGCCCTCAACTCAAGGCAAACATAAATACGGCCCAGAAGAGAAGGCAGCACACATCCCAAAGGCAATCAAACTCATGGGTAGACACTTTTTAAAATTTGGGGTGTCCTAAGCTAGAAAGCAAGTTGAATTACTTACATATAACAATATATCATTGATGTATCATCAATTGATATATCATCATTGATATATCATCGTGATGAGCAGAAATAACCCATAATGACTTATTTTACAATTATATTCTTGAAATGTGCATGGACTCCTCAAGGGGAGGTTGAAATTTGTTTAAACAAGGAAGTATATACAGGCTTGATACCAGCAGCAGGTAGACCCGGATGCAGATCTTTCATCTGATACCTACAAGCTATCTCTGCGATCATGAGTAGTTGCTTACCTTTTCTAACCCTCAATTTCCTCATCTGGGAGACAGAAATAATAACATCCACCTTGCAGGACTGGTGTGATATTGCAAGGGGTATGTCGCATGAAGTAGCTACCACACTGCCTGGCACGTAGATGGATCTGAAGAAATGGTATTTATTATCATAGTCTGATTCTCCAAACAGATTTATATGTAGTAATTCTGTGGAGCAGAAACTCCAGTTAAATGGATCATGCCATTGTTGCCCATTGGGCTGTAACACTGGTAACAATTTCTGGTTCCAGGTGGAAGCTGTTCAACTCATAGCCGATGGAAAAGCTCCTCGGATTCCCCAGCCAGAAGAAGGGGCAACATACGAAGGTATCCGGAAAAAGGAAAATGCTGAGGTATTTATACAAACTCAGTAACACAGTTCAAAATTCGTGGCCCTCAACCTTTAAGTGGTTCCCAATGTACCTCATGTTGGCCCAGAGGTAGATCTCCAAGTCAGCTGGCTCCACCCCGCCCACTTCTACTGATGGAGAGAAATGTTTCCATTGCCTTTGTTGCTGTCAGCATTAGGAGGTTCACCGTGTGCTTTGTGCTTTCCTAGATTTCTTGGGATCAGTCTGCTGAAGTTTTACATAACTGGATCCGAGGCCATGATAAAGTTCCTGGAGCTTGGACAGAGATAAATGGACAGGTGTGTTCTAAGGACCTTTTTTTTTTTCATGTTACCATCGTAAGAGGTATTACATGTAAGTCTAGGTTTTCTCTGGTCTTCCCTTGGTCATGAGGAGGGTTTGCGATTCTAGGTATATGTAACCTGCCACAAGGAAACACCCCCTTCATTACTCAGCCAGAGAGAGCATTTGGTGGGGTTGAGTGTCCCTCCTCTCTGTTCCAAAGACGCCCTGCCCACCTCCGACATAGCACATTATATGTTGTGTCTCTTTATGTATCTATCCCTCCTCCCCCACTAGACCACGAAGTTTTTAGGGGTAAGGGCTTCAAATTGTTGTCCTGAAGATCTCAGCACTTCAGCAGGGTTCTTAGTGCTGAAGTGCTAATGAGGTACCCACATGAGGTGCCAATAAGAATGTGTGGGACCAAGGAGGACCAAGGGAGGGCATTTAGTGTGGCAGTGAAGGGTGTGGGGTCTGAAGCCAGAATGCTTCAGCTACAATTCTGGCTCTGCCACCATTTGCCGTGTAACCTGGGGCAGGTTATTTAACCATTAAGTGCCTTGTGTCCTCATTGTGAAACGGAACTAGTAATATCACTTCCTTTATACGTTATGGGTTACGTGAACATTTAATGAGTTAGCACATGTTAATTCATGTAAGCACTTGGTCCCTGCCGTGAGTATTCAGTAAATGTTAACGATTGCAGTGTTCAAGAAATGAGAGCTGATAGTCACAGAATTGTAATAAGAAATCAGTTGGTGTCAAGTTCTCTTAGTTACAGTCTAGTCCAGTCTTGTTCCCATGAACTGACCCACAGAGCACCCTGAACTTCCCATCAATACCCCACTGTATTGGGATAGTCTGTTTCCTACTCTGCACCTGCCCTCACTGACCAACCCCCCACACCTCCACTTCCCTCAGAACCCTACCTTCAGCCTACAGCATCTGTGAGAGCTCCTTATTTATCTTTGGAGCAGTGTGAATAAATTAGAAATGTATACTCATGTTGTCTGGATGGGGGGCACTTGGGGGGCTCTTCAGTCATGTAGTTGCAGACTATTTCTTGCTCTGTGTCCTTTCTGCGGATGTTTCATATGGTCTCCCACACTGGGGTGGTGTCTCGATTTTATCATAAGTGATAATTCCAGCTCTTTTGGAGTGAATACAGCCTGTACATCCCCGTCCAAAGGTGTAACTTCCTCACTTCACACTTGGGTTTGATCTCTTTATTAGATGGTCACGTTCTACGGCTCATCGCTACTGAATAGCTCCGTGCCTCCTGGCAAACCGCTGGAAATTAAAGGGGCCAAGAAGCCTGGTCTTGTTACCAAAAATGGACTTGTTCTTTTTGGTAACGATGGAAAAGCAGTGAGTATTCAATATAGTCACCTATCAAATACCTTTTTTTTTGGTTCCTCATTACGCAAGCTATTAGAGGCTATCTTTCACAAGGTAATCTGGCTCTGCAGTGGGGTGTGGAAGGCTCAAGATATCTGTGCCCCATTTTTCTCTGGGCATGAGCTGGCTCCATGTGCCGGGATGAGAACAAGGTTCACCGGCATGGGCCCCAAGGACCTGTACAGTCTGCTTTGCGATACAGTAGAAAGAGGTTGGAATTTAATCAGGAAACAGGATGTGAATCCCTGCTCTGCCATGTACTGGTCATGGGCAGAAAGCTACTCCCCTTTGGGTCTCAGTTTTCCCTGTTTATAAAGCAGAGAGAGTAATCCCATCTGTCTGCCTTCCCACTGCCAAAGTCTGAGAGGATCCAAAGAGATGGATGTGGTCCTCGTTAGACGCACTGTGTCTTTGCCTCTCAGGCCCCCACCCCCTGTGCTTGGGAGTGTGGGCTCTGGCAGGCTCTGGCCTCAGTGGGCTCCTGGGCAGCTTCCCTGTGGAGGAAGAAAACAGGAATTTGCCACATCACAGACACTCTCTGCTAGCATGCAGGATAGGTCAGTTATTAAGCTTGTAGGCTCCAGAGTCCAGCTAGTTCTGGGTTTGTAACCCCAGCTCTGTTACTTATTAGCTGTGTGGCATTGGGCAAATTACTTAACCTCATTAACCTCATTTGCCCATCAGTAAAATGGGTATAATAGTGGCACTTGCCTCCATCTGGATTTATGGGATTAAATTAGATGCTTCAGTACATACATACTTAGCACTGTGCAGGCTGGCGTGAGTGTTCAGAGGATGGCAGTAGTGGTAGTTATAGTATGTGTTAGTCCAAATACCTACTTCAATTGTCAACTCTTCAGGGGCTTATTATCCGTTTTGAGATGTATCTACACATAGATTTAACTGTCTGTCTTCTTTCTGCTGTCATTATTTTTTTAAGTTTTTTAAAAGATTTTATTTATTTACTTTTCAAGAGAGGGGCAGAGAGGGAGAGAGGGAGAGAAACATCAGTGGGTGAGAGATGCATTGATTGGTTGCTTCTCACATGCCCCCAACTGGAGACCTGGCCCACAACCCAGGCACATGCCCTGACTGGGAATCGAACTGGCAACCTTTTGGTTTCCAGGCCAGGGCTCAATCTACTGAGCCACACTAGCCAGGGCTCTGGTGCCATTATTAAAATACTGTGTCAGTCCTTTTACACATGATGGTAGTGCTCCTCATCCACATGTTTGCATTTGCCCAATAATCTACTCCTTATACACCACACATATATGACTTCTCCTCCCACCAACTTCACTTCTGAATTGTCCGAATTCTCCATTCTTCTCCTTATTTTGTTGCTATCTTGTAGTTGATGGTGAGAAACCTGCAGTTTGAAGATGGAAGAATGATTCCTGCCTCTCAGTACTTCTCAGCAGGTGAGACATCGGTGGTAGAACTTACGGCCGAAGAGGTGAAGGTGGCGGAGACCATCAAGGTGAGCATGTGATGTCCTTACTATTTCTCTTACCTTGAAAAGCTGAAGCATTTTTGTGCCTGGTACCATCAGTACTCACAGTAGCGGAGATGGAATTTTATTTCCTTTTTCTCGTACTAGCTACAATAAGAAATCATCCTCAATATTTATTGTAGATATATTTTTTACTCACATAAATAATCCAAGGTGGTTTTAGGTCAGCATGGGGATTAGGCGTAAAGCTGGAATATGAGGATTAAGGGTAGAGTCACTCAGGGACTCAGGCTCTGCTACCTTCAAGGTCACTCTAGGGGTCATCTCCATTCCAGACAGCCAAGAAGGGCAAAAGAGGACAGAGAATTGTGTGAGGGAAGTTTTCCAAGGGCCAAGGCTGGAAAGCAGGTCACTTCCACTCATATTCATTGGCTAGATGACAGGTTTTTAAAAATTTTTTAAAGAATTTATTTATTTATTTTTAGAGAAAGGGAGAGAGAGAGAGAGAAAGAGAGGGAAAGAAACATCGATATGAGAAAGAGACATCAATCAGTTACCTCTCATACACTTCCCGACCCAGAACTGAACTTGCAACCCAGGCCTTGACCAGGAATTGAACCGGCAACCTTTCGCTTTGTGGGATGATGACCAACCAACTGATCCACGTGGGTGAAGGCTAGATAACAGTCTATGGCTGCATCTAAGTTGAGGAGATGCCGAGAAATGTGGTCAAGCCATATGTCCAAAACAAAGAAGAAATAGGTTTGGTGAGGAGCTAGCCAGTCTCTGCCGGTGTTCTACGTGGTCTATCCCTCGTAAAAGTTACCCTTTTTGTGCAGGTCATCTGGGCTGGAATTTTAAGCAACGTCCCTGTTATTGAAGACTCAACAGATTTCTTCAAATCTGGAGCGAGCTCAATGGATGTTGTCAGGTAGAACCACCACCGTATTCACTCACACCCCTCCACTAGGGATTCTGACTGTGACTTTGAAAATTAAATCTAAACCCTTTATTCTGAGTGTTGTCACTTTACCCTACCAGTCTACTGTATTTCTCTCCATCTTTTTTGGTTTGTCTGTTTTCATGGTCCAACATATATTTGTTCCCTCCTCTTCGTAGCGCACCAAAAGTTGTTTACATACGTCCTATATACTCAGAAAAGCAACCCTTCTAATTGTTTGTTTCCCTTAAGGATTTGTCTCCATATTTCTCAGCTGATTTTCCTCCAACATGACATTGGAATTGGAATGTTCCAGGTGAAAATGTCAATCAAGAATCTCTTCCATAGTCTGATCCAGAAGGATACCCAACCTTGATGACATTTCCCACCAAAATCTCTTTTTCTTGTTCCCCCAAAGTGCCCAGTAAGATATATCTAGAATGAGGAGTGTCAGGCTCTGCCAGTGAGAATAAGAATCAATCCTATAGTCAGAACTTTGTACAGAAGTTTACAGGATGTAGAAAGGGCTAGAACCCTAGAAAGCCCTCTATGACGTGAAGAGTGAACCAAGGTCCTAATCATGGACAGCGTTGGGCAGGTGATTTTTTCTTTGACACTCTGGTCATTCACTAAGTAAACAAAGTAAAGAATTTTACTTCTCTTGGCCCTGGCTAGTGTGGCTCAGTGGACTGAGTGCTGGCCTGAGAACCAAAGGGTCACCAGTTCGATTCCCAGTCGGGGCACGTGCCTGGGTTTCGAGCCAGGTCCCCAGTAGGGGGTGCCTGAGAGGCAACCACACATGGATGTTTCTCTCCTTTTCTTTCTCCCTCCCTTCCCCTCTCTCTAAAAATAAATCAATAAAATATTTTTTAAAGATTTTTAAAAAAGAATGTTACTCCTCTTGACATAATCCTTTATAGCCACAAAGTGAATGTTCTTGACAAATATTCTATTTATTCTCTCATTTATTTAACAGAATCTATTGAACACTTACTGCGTATCAGGAACAGTATTTTGCACTAGGGATACAGTCATCAGCAGCATGGTCCCTTCATTTATGAAGCTTTTTTTATTTCAGGAATCAAAAACAATCATCTCAAGAGCAAATATCATTATCAAAAGTCAAGAGTTTTGGTTCCTCTAAAAAAATTAAGTACAATAAATTTTCAAAGAGTTTTGGTTCCTCAAATTACAGATTTCTCAGCTGTGACTCATGACTGCCCAGAAGCTTCTAACTTGCTCAACTAAAGATTTCAATATTGTACTTTTAGTACTATTTTTTTGCTGGCAAGTGACTCCTGCAGGAATCATCCATTTCCCGTTTGAGTGTCTGACTTACCGTAATCATCTGATATTATCTTACACTACCAAGGTACCTAATCTCTTTTAGAGAATACATGACCATACAAAGATTGTGGCAGGCTTTCTACACTGCATCTAGTACACCAATCCTACTCAAGAAATGTCAAATAACCGCTTTAATTTGAAAAATTAGCAGTGAAAAAAATGAAAGGATTAGAAAAGACTTCAAAAACTTATATTGACCTATGGTTCTAATTAGCATCTATATTAGCCATGTAACACAAAGAAATGTTTGTGTGTCTTACACATAATGTAGAGAAAGTACTCTAAAATATGACTTCTATTTCTCATGATCTTTACAGTTAGGTAATTTCCTCTTTTCTTCATTTGAACTGATTTTATTAGACCCTAATATCTTGTTTCCATTGCAAGCAATTCAAATATTTTTGCTGTGATATCTTTTCTTGTTAGGCATGTATAAAGTTAAAAACAAATGAACAAAAATGCGACTGTCCTTCAAGACAGCTTTTTAATCTTTTCTCCCGGTCTTATCAGTGTCTCTGGTTATCATAGAAGATCTCAAGGATGTAAATAAGCAGGTGACATAAGTCTTACTTCAAAGCAACTTGACAAATGCTATATACTCCTTTAAAAAATGTAAGTGACATGGGCTGGTTCTCACTTTCAGGCTGGTTGAAGAGATCAGACAGAAATGTGGTGGGCTTCAGTTACAGAACGAAGACGTCTATATGGCCACCAAGTTCGCAGACTTCATCCAAAAAGTCGTGAGGAAACTGAGAGGAGAAGATCAGGAAGCAGAGCTAGTCGTGGATTATGTAAGTCCATGGTGTTTAAAATCTACATCATTTCAGTCAGGGGTCCCCGACCCCCAGGCTGCACAGCAGCAGGTGAGCAGCGGGTGAGTGAGTGACGCTTCAACTGTGTTTACAGCTGCTCCCCATCTCATTGTTGCCTGAGCCCCACCCCCACCTGTCAGGTCAGGGGTGGCACTAGATTCTCATAGGACCACAAACCCTACTGTGGCCTGGGCCTGTGAGGCATCTAGGGGGCACGCTCCTTATGAGAATCTGGTGCCTGATGAGCTGAGGTGGTGATGCTAGTGCTGGGGAGCAACTGCAAATACAGATTATCACCCCCAGATGGGACCATCCAGTTGCAGAAAAACAAGCTCAGGGCTCCCACTGGTTCTAAATTATGGTGAAATGTGTAATTATTTAATTATATGTTACAATGTGATAATAGAAATAAAGTACACAATAAATATAATGCTCTCGAATCATCCTGAAATCATTCCCGCCTTCCCTCCCCCTTTCCTCCAGTCTGTGGAAAAATTGTCCTCCATGAAACCAGTCCCCGGTGTCAAAAAGGTTGGGGACCGCTGATTTAAGTCCTTACACTATAAATGAATGCTATGTCTTTTATCCACTTGTTTTTACACTTAACAACTTTTAAAAATAACAACTGTGTTACGGTATAATTCAGATAACATAAAATCCACCTTTTCACAATGTAGAATTCAGTGATTTTCAGTGTGTTCAGAGTTATGCAACCATCACCACAGTCGGACTATGGAAACTTTTCATCACCCCCAAACAAAACCCTGCATCTGTTGGCAATTATTCCCTGCTCTCCACCCTGGCCTCTGGCTCCTGAAAACCACTAATTTACTCCCTGTGTCTATGTTTGCCTATTCTAGATATTTCATATAAACGGACTTACACAATATGTGACCTTTCACCTCTGGCTCCTTTCACGTAGCATAATGTGTTCAAGGTTCATCTGTGTTGTACAGTATACTATCACTTCATTCCTTTGTCTGGACAAATGATATTCCATGGGGTGGATACACTGTATTTTGTTTATCCATTCCTCAGTTCATGTACATTTGGGTTGTTTCCACTTTTTGGCTATTATAAATAATATGGCTATGAAAATTCATGTGTAAGGTTTTTGTGTGACCCTATTCCCCCAGTTCTCTTGGGTATATATTTAGAAGTGCAATTAATGAGTCAGATGGTACCTCTATGTTTGACTTCTTGAGGAACTACCAAACTCTTCTCCAAAGAAGCTACGTCATTTCACAGTCCCACTGGCAGCGTAGGAAGGTCCAATTCTCCAGGTCCTCACCAATATTTGCTACCGTCTGTCTTCTCTATTATAGCTGCCATTATGGGTGTGGGTTGGTATTTCGTTATGTTCTTCACTTCCATTCCCCTAATGACTCAGGATGAGTGTCTTTTCATGTGCTTATTGGCCGTTTGTGTGTCTTCTTTGAAGAAATGTCTATTCAAATCTTTTGCCCATTTTTAAGTTGAGATATTTGTCTTTTTAATTTTTGATTTGAAGAGGCCTTTGTATATTTTGGATACTAGACCCTATCAGATATACGACTTGTAAATAATTTTTCCCATTCCGTGGGCATTCTTTTTACATTTTTGATAGTGCTCTTTGATACACAAAATTTAATTAAGTCTAACTTATCTGCTTCTATATGTCTTGTCTTTTGCCTTTTTTTGCTTCTCTAATCTGCCTTTACTGATTTCTTCTCTGTGAGTGGATATTGTCTAGTATACCAGTTTAATCCCTTGTTATTGCTTTTACTGTATATTTTTGGTGATTTTCTTGGTGGCTGCCTTGAGGATTACAATGAACATTTTTGCTGAAAACACTTTAATTCAGATGAATACTGATTTAATGCCAGTAGTATAGAAAAGTTTTGCTGTGATGTAGCTCTGCTCCCTACCCCTTCATTTCTGCTATTATTGCCACACAAATGACATCTCTGCACGTTCTAAGCTCACCAACATAGTTTAGTCATTACTGTTTTATGCAGTTGCCTTGGGCATCATACTGACTTTTGTATTTACCTTCATCAGTGTTCATTTATTCTTCACGTAGATTTCAGTTACTATCTGGTGTCCTATCACTGCAGCCTGAGGGACACCTTTTAGTACTTTTCAAAGGGCAATATGCTAGCAATGAATTCTCTCGTTTTTTAATTTGAGAATGGCTTCGTTTCTTTGTTTTTGGAGGATATTTTTTGCTGTAAATTACATTTTTGGTTGTTAGTCTTTTACTTTCAGGTCTTTGAATACGTCATCTGATTGCTTTTTGACCTCCATGGTTTCTAAGTCATCTGTTCATTTTATCGAGGATTTCTTTTATGTGATAGGTTGCTCCCCTCTTTCTGTTTTCAAGATTCTTTCTTTGTCTTTTGACTGCTTTATTATGATGCATTGAGGATAGATCTCTTTGAGTTTATACTACTTGGAGTTGTTGAGTTTCTTAGATGTGCAGATTACTCTTTTCCATCAAATTTGGGACATTTTCAGCCATTATTTCTTCAAATATTCTTTCTGCCCCTTTCACCCTCTCCTCTCCTTGTGGGACTCCCATTATGCATGTGTTGGTACATTTTATGATGCCCCATGGGACTCTGAGGCTCTGTACATTTTGCTTTATTCTTTTTCCTTTCTGTTTTTCAGACTGGATATCTCTATTCACCTATCGTCTAATTTTACTTTCTTTTTTAAAAATTTTACTTATTGATTTGAGAGAGAGAGAGAGAGAGAGAAATCAATTTGTAGTTCCACTTATGGATGCATTCATTGGTTGCTTCTATGTGCCCTGATCAAACCTGCAGCCTCGGTGTGTTGGGTCAACGTTATAACCAGCTGGGCTGCCCAGCCAGGGCCTGTTATCTAGTTTTCTAATTCTTTCTTCTGCTGACTTGACTCTACTTATTGAGCCCCTCTAGTAAATTTTTAAATTTTAGTTATTGCAATTTTCAACTCCAGAAATTCTATTTGGTTCTTTAAAAAAAAAAATCTTAGTTCTTTATTGATAGTCTTTATTTGGTAAGACATTGTTCTCTAACTTTCCTTTGATTTTTTAAAACATAGTTTCCTTTAGTACTTTGAACATACTTCTAAAAGCTTATTTAAAATTTTGTTTAATAAATTCAATATTTCATTTTCTACAAGGCTGGTTTCCATTGACTGCTCCCCGCCGACCTCCGCCATGTATGGGCCTTTCTTTCCTGTTTCTGCACATCGTACAATCTTTTGTTGAAAACCAGGCATTTTAAATAATAAAGTGGCAGCTCTGGAAATCAGCTCCCTCCCCCGCAAATCCTGACACACACACCTTCACAAAGATTGTTGTCATTGCTGGTTGTTGTTTTTTCAGTGTTTTGTAACTTTCTTGGATTAATTCTATAAAGCCTGTAGACTGTTGTTGGTCACCACTGAAGTCTCTACTCAGTTAACTTCATAATCAGCTAATGATTGGACATAGATTTCTTTAAATTTCCTTAATCAATAAGTCTTCAGGCCTCAGCTGAGGGACTCTGTGTGTAGGAGTATAGCTTTAAAGCTCCAACGGGCAGTTTGCAACTCTGCCTTAGTCTTTACATACTTCCTGCTTGCTCAGGACATCAGATCAGCTACAGGTAAAAGATTAGGGCTTTCTCAGGCCTTTCCTGGGCAAATGTACAAGTCCTGAACATATAGTGGCCTTCTAGATTCCAAGAATGTGTCAGAGCATCTTAAAGCTTCCAATGGATACCTCGTGCCTGTTTTTCCTTTTAAGTTCTTTGACCACCTATCTGTTAGCTCCATCTGGTGTTACTGCCTTGGGCAGCTGCCATGTTAAACAATTGCCACTGATTACTTTGGACAAATGCCGTGGGCACAAGGCTGTTTGTGCACAGCAAGCTCTAAGTCAAATCAAATAAAGACAGGCCCTGAGAATGAAGCTTTTTAGGGAGCTTCCAGGCTAAATAGTAATAACTCTCTAGGGATGAAGTTTTTGAAGAGCTCCAGACCCATTTCCCCCTCCAGTGGCTAATAGGCTGCTGATTTTCATGCTACCATAGTTGCAAGGATATTGGTTTTCAAGTTATTGCAAAGCTGCCAAGAGAGAGATGGGACTAGGGAAACTTAATGTGCCACACAGATCACTGTTTTTAGAAAAACTCAGCTGTTTTTGTTGAGTAAATAGATTCTTACAAGCCTTTGATTTCTTTCCAGAGTTCTGAGAAAAATAATGTTGACCATATTTTCTAATGTTCTCATTGCTTTTATAAAGGAGTGGATTTTCAGATGTCTTTAATCTACTATTCCAAAAGTACTTCTCATCATTTTTTAAAAAAATAAAAGTTAGATTGCCCTGGCTGATGTGGCTCAGTGGATTGATTCCAGGTCAGGGCACGTGCCTGGGTTGTGGGCCAGGTGCCCACTCGGGAGTGTGCAAGAGGCAACCCACTGATCAATGTTTCTCTTACACATCCTTGATTCTCTTCCTCTCTTTCTCTCTCAGTTTCCCTCTCTCTAAAAATAAATAAATAAAATATTTTAAAAAATACTCCCTATATGTTAAATAAATAAATAAATAAAAGTTAGGTGAATTTGCAAAACAGGTTAGCATCACCTGGTTAAGGACACGCATTTTGGACTCAGACTAACCTAGGTTTAAATCCAAGTACTAGCTGTGTGACCTTGGGCAAGTTACTTCTCTAAGCTTCAGTTTCCTCAGACGTGAACTGGAATGCTGATCATCCCCACCTGATGGGACTGTTGAGGGAGTGCAATTATATACAATGCATGTAAAACACTTAGCACGGTCCCTGAATGACCACTTCAGAAAATTGGACTGCACGCAAGGACTGAAGAGACTGATTCAGATGAAGTTTCCTTCATGATATCCTACGTAAACACAATTTAGGCAACACCTACGTAAGAGAGAGGAAGCAAAAATGGGGAGGAACATAAGGAAAGAAAACCCAAAATGACAGCCGCGGAGAAGGAAACCTGATTGATAAAGGCAATTTCATGGCTTTAAATGAAAGCAGTGGCTGCACTCCACAGATGTTACCACTAGATGGTGGTGTTTCCATTATCTGGAGGTCTTTTGACTTTGTTTCATCTGCGTCTGGAAGAAAATCAGATCCGTGTAGAGGCCCAGCCTCCAGCTCTTCAGTCATCACAGATGCCAACCTCCCGCCTCAGGGGCCAATCTGTGCATCACAAGGCCCAGATCTTACATCTGCTTCTGGACAGCAAGAATTCGAATCCCATTGACTTCGCTTCTCTCTCGGCATTAGTGAACAAGCTTCTCCTTTTTTTTTTTTTTTACTTTTTTAAATTGTTGTTCAAGTACAGTTGTCTCCATTTTCATCCCACCACGCCCCGGATGCCCCACCCATCCCTGCCTCCCACTCTCGAACCTACCCCACTTTGGCTTTGTCCATATGTCCTTTATACATGTTCCTTGATGGCCCTTCCTGTATTATCCCCTATTATCCTTCTCCCCCCTCCTCTCTGGTCACTGTCCGTTTGTTCTTTATTTCAATGTCTCTGGTTATATTTTGCTTGCTTGTTTGTTTTGTTGATTAGGTCCTACTTACAAGTGAGATCACATGGTATTTGTCTTTCACCACCTGGCTTATTTCACTTAGCATAACACTCTCCAGTTCCATCCATGCTGTTGTGAATGGTAGGAGTTCCTTCTTTCTTTCTGCTGTGTAGTATTCCATTGTGTAAATGTACCACAGTTTTTTGATTCACTCATTTACTGATGGGCACTAACTGGCATAAGAACAGACACATAGACCAATAGAACAGAATAGAGAGCCCAGAAATAAACTCAAGTCTCTATGGTCAATTAATATTTGACAAAGGGGGCAGAAGCATAAAATGGAGTAAAAATAGCCTCTTCCACAAATGATGTTGGGAGATCCGGACAGCTACATGCAAAAAAGTGAACAAGCTTCTTTATTGCTTGCTATTCAGCATCAAATGGATAAGCACAGAAATCCATTCAATCTATTAACACGACTCTCTCTCTCAGGTTTCAAAGGAGGCCAATGAAATGACAGTAAAAATGCCCTATCAGTGTTTCATAAATGGACAGTTCACAGATGCTGAGGATGGAAAGACGTACGACACCATCAACCCAACAGACGGCTCTGTGAGTAATGACCCAGTGAGCGGTGACCAGAGGTCGTGGAGTTCAGTTTATAACACAGCTGTAAAACAGACAGCCTCAAGAATTACTTTATTCTCTCACTCTGCCTCTGAGCACTTAATATAAACATACTTTGTGCATTCCTTTCAGCTACTCAATTCTGGTACTGGCTGTTAACTATAGTAACCTGTTTCAGAGAATGCATATTTATGGTGAATTTAGACAGATACATGCACACATCAGAGGCACACCTGCTCATAAAGCTGTATGTGGGGGGATGGGGGGGGAATTTCAGACTTTGCAAGCTCATGGGAAGAAATCAGCTTCCCTAGACACGAGAGGAAACAGTTCCAGCTTTCCTAAATGTGTCTTTCCATCATGCAGTGTGAGACAAGAAGCACCAAATTTGGGGCTCATAATTTTCACGTTCAAATCATTTCTCTTTGTTTATCACCAGAGGTCTTGGTTTTCCATCATAAAATTCTCTGGATTTTATAATGTAATGTTAATTCTAAGGAGCATATTCTTATGTCTTGCTATAAAATAAATGTTAACCTATTTCTACTCTCCTTGAAACAGACAATATGCAAAGTGTCCTATGCTTCTTTGGCGGATGTTGATAAAGCAGTAGCAGCAGCCAAAGACGCCTTCGAAAACGGTGAATGGGGAAGAATGAACGCGAGAGAAAGAGGAAGATTGATGTACAGGTGTGCTTTCTTAAAAACACAAGTCTGTGAACTTTGATATTGACTAACATTTCCGAGATTTAAAATATTTCTTCAAAACATTCTAATATTGTACCTATTATATATGTCTTCTGTTACTTACATCATATAAAATTCCATATATATGACTTCCTAACTTTTGCATTATTGTTTGTATCAGTCAAGGTCCTAGTAAGAAAGGATGTTGTTGTTGTTTTATTTAAGATCTTATTTATGTATTTTTAGAGAGAGGGCAGAGAGGGAGAAAGAGAGGGAGAGAAACATCAATGGGCCAGAGACACACCTGACCTGCAACCCAGAGATATGCCATGACTGGAAATCGAACCCATGGCTTTTCGGTTCACAGGCTGGCACTCAATCCATGGAGCCACACCAGCCAGGGCAAAAATGAAGTTTAATAAAGGACTATTTACCAAGATGTGGGCAAGGTCAAAGGACAATGAAGTACCCAGGATTAGCAACAGGGAGCAGCTACTACTACTCAAAGGTCCAAAAGGAAAGAGGAAGGGGCTGTCATAACATCTGGCAAGATCTAGAGCTATAGGAGAAGAGCACACTACAGTGGCTTTTGGTTGGGGACACAGCAGCTGCTGAACCCCAGCCCATCTCTGAGACAGTCAGGGGTTTCAAATCCCCAACCACTTTTGCTTCTGGTTCATGAGTCTTCCAGGGGTGCCACCCATTGAACTGTCACTGGCCCAGCCCAGTGACAGCGCCAGGAAGCCAAGGGATGTAGCCTATGAAGGCCACTCTCCCAGGTGACAGAGGAAGATGGAGAGTGAAAAACAGCAACAAATGGAGAATATCCAGCACCTTCTTGTTTTCCAAGACAAATTTTAAATCTTCTTTCTGTGGAGGAAACAGAAGCAAGGAAGGAAAATACGAAGGCCTGGAAAGGGTATTATAAATTGATAACTGAGTATGTCAAGAAAAATTCAATTCTATCATAAATTAAGTTTTCTCCTTACCGAAGCCAAATAGCTGACCTTGGTCAAAAGATCTCTTAGAGCAGGATCTGGAGGAGACCCTGGGGTAGGGAGATTTCATGCCTGGCTTTGGAATGGTCCAAAGAGGACAGCTCAGAGAACTATTAGAGGAAAAACACATAGCAAAGGTGAAAAGAAGATGAATTTTGACTATTTCATAGTCGTGAGGTAGTCCTAGACTTATCTTCCCACAGAAACTGGACACCAAACAGAAATCTGTTCTGGTGTCTGTAATTTATTCCGTCTATTTCTTTCATGTCCTCTTCAGTTAGTTCGGAAGTATTTCTGCACCAACCAGAGATCCTCACGCGTTCGCAGATTCTCCTAGGCTGAGGGTCGCCCTCTAGCCTCTGCCTGTACATTCGCGAGCTCTCCATGTGCGCACTGTTTTCTAACATTGGTCTCCTTGGACTGCCACAGCTCAGTTACTCTTTTACTTCTTACTCACTTATGAGGCGGATCCTGCAGGCTTCCAACATGCTCTGCTTCTCTTGTGACTCTTGAAACAAATTATGTACAACATTATTTGTTTAATGCCTGTCTTGCCATGTTCTCCATGAGGACAGAGACTGGGTCCATTTGTGTTCACCTCTGAATTCTCTGCCCTTAGTACGGTGCCTTAGATGACATAGGGACTCAATTAATATTGGTTGGGTGGGTTTCTTTCACTGACCAAACAGACTTGCAGACCTACTGGAAGAGAACCAGGAAGAGCTGGCAACCATTGAAGCCCTCGATTCAGGCGCCGTCTACACCTTGGCTCTGAAGACTCACATTGGAATGTCTGTGCAAACATTCAGATATTTTGCTGGCTGGTGTGACAAAATTCAGGTAGGTGCATATGTTGTTTGTCTCCATGAAGATCATTCCAAATGGAAAAGGGACAAACATTTATTAGTTTTTAAAGACACTGTGTCAGAGCTACCCCTTATGTGGCAGGTTTTCTCACCTAATCCTTATAGTAGTCATCTGAGGTGGGTGCATGTCTATTATCCCTTATTACAGGTAGGGAAACAGCGGCTTGAGGACAGTGAGTGACTTACAATGGTAACATAGTAAGTAAACCACAGAGCTAGGATTTGAACTCAAAGTTTTCCTGAACCGAAGTCCAGTGATGTTCTTTGTACTTGACTAATTTCTCCTGAGGGCATCTAAACTGCTGGACATATAGAGAGAAGCCTGGTACCATGGAAGGATTGCAAACTCAAATGCCTACCGAGGTCAGAGAGCGAACATAGATGGGCTAAGAAGGCTGGGTATAAGAAAAAAAATTAAGACATGGGTACAATAAATATTTCATTTTCCTTTTACTATAAAAAATAAATGGCACATGTATGATGACAAATGGCAACCATACTTGCCCTTGGCACTGGGGCTACAAAAGGGAAAGGTAGGGCTTACATCAAATAGCAGAATGCATGCCACTCATAGACTCACGATAATCACTGCAGTGCCAGCTATCACGGTCACATTCCCAGCATGAGTAAAAAGGAAATGGGGAAGGGGAGAAACGTAAAAGGAATTTGAAAAGCATTCCCACCCCACCCTTCTAATGCGTTGGGAGGCTGCCCAGACCCTACTGGAGGTTACAGATAATATCACAGAAGGCATATACATTATATTATGTTTCTAGTCCCAAGCACACCTGGCCCCAGGAATTTCAGACAAGAGATTGTCCACTTACATCTTTGAGTAACAACAATAATATTTTGTGGCAAACAAATATGTAGCTCCATTAAGGATTACTTTCATGATTCAGTTGTGATGAAGTTTGGCTACATATAATAGAGAAGCCAACTAAGAAGTTTGTTTTTGGAGTCTCAAGGAGTCCCAAGGCAGGCCATCGGGTCTAGTGTGTGAGATGAAGTTTCCCTCTCTCTCTTTGCCAGGCCATGCTTAGTACTATGTGATTTCCACTCTTGAGGCTGTCTCATGGTCTCATGATAATCACTGCAGTGCCAGCCTTTTCAGCACCATTCTGAGCAGGGAGAAGGAACAAGTGGGAGTGGGGGTGAGGGCAAAAGAGCACTTGAGCTGAGTCAGCCTACTTTAAAGAGCATTTCCCTCCCAAAGCTTTGTGCTTACATTTTCCACTGACCTTTCCTATCTACTATGAAATCTGGGAAACAGCTTTTTTTTAATCTGGGTATATGTCATCCCCATCATTAACGCAGAGTTTCTGTTACTAAGGACAGAGGAAAGAATGAATATTGGGCAGGCAATTAACATTCTCTGCCATGCTAAGAAATTGGAATGGAGGTGAATAAATTAAAAATATGTTTATTCTCCAGTGACTCAGTTCTTTCAATGAAGAAATAGTTCCTTTTTCGGTGTGCATGTATTTCTTCTAAATTGAACACCACTTGTTCATATCAGGTAGGAAAACAAGAGTCAGACAGAAAATTCTTTGAGATTGAAGTTTTGAGATTAAAGAAAACAAATTTAAACCACTTATAATATCTTCAAATCTCTAACCTATTTTGAACAGATTAAATTTACTCATTTCAAAGATGGATCAGTTGCCTCTTGTACAAGCCCCCTTGTCTCCCGTTGGTGCCCCAACCGAGGCTTGACCCCGCAATCCAGGCATGTGCCTTGACTGGGAATCAAACTGGCAACCTTGTGCTTTGTGGAACAATGCCCAGCCCACTGAGCCACACTGATCGGGGCCAACCTTTTTGTTTTTTAGGGTTCTACAATTCCCATCAACCAGGCCCGTCCAAATCGCAATCTGACCTTCACCAAGAAGGAACCACTTGGGTAAGACCAGGAAAGCATCTCTGAGAGACTTGTGTTAGCCCAAGATAACTAAGGATGTTGTCTTTCTCTCTCACAGTGTCTGTGCCATTATCATCCCCTGGAACTACCCACTGATGATGCTGGCATGGAAGAGCGCTGCCTGTCTGGCAGCGGGCAATACCTTAGTGCTCAAGCCAGCGCAGGTTAAGACGCAAGGGAGGGGCCGGGTGCAACCTCTCCTCCTCTCCTATTTACTTAAAATCAGAGACAAACGTGCTTTGCACTATTTTGCAACTTTGCTATTAAGTCTGAAATTCTGTGAAAAATAAAAGAAAAAATAAAATTCACTCTTAGCGCAGCCATAGAGGGCAAGTTGGGTATTTGATCTAAAGGACAGGACCAAGTCTGAAGAAGGTCATTGCTGTCTGCTTCTGCTCAGGTCACGCCCTTGACTGCTTTGAAGTTCGCGGAGCTCTCTGTTAAAGCCGGTTTTCCAAAGGGGGTCATCAACATCATCCCAGGCTCAGGTATGGCCCCGCTTCACTTCGGTTAATGAATGGTACAGGGGTAGCTGAGGGGCTGTTTTCCCACTTGAGACAGTCCTGAATTATAACTACACATTAAAACTAAAGACAGTTTACCAAACAGTTAACTGAAGGATATACTTACCATGTACTAAAGTCTTAAAATGGAAATGTAATGGTACATGAGTAGGGCAGGAGGGACAGAAATTGTACAGCATTGTAAAAGCACCCTAAGGTGGCCCATTTCAATTTTTAAAACCTATTTTAGAAGATTAAAAAAAAAAAAACAAGCTCACCCATCTTTTGGGGAGGATGAGAGTTGCATGAAGGACATTATTTAGAATTTTGTCAGTTTACAATTAATACGGAAAACGTAAAACCGAGATTTAAATGAGAGCTTAGCCATCTCCTCCAGTGAATTCAAAGCCACCCCGGCCATCAGCACGTCACTCGCGTTTGAACTCATGTGTGATTCCCTAATTCTACAGGAGGCGTGGCAGGACAGCGCCTTTCTGAGCATCCTGACATCCGCAAACTTGGTTTTACTGGTTCCACCCCCGTTGGCAAACAGATCATGAAGAGGTATTCGCTTGAATATGTCAATTTGCTGCAGATCCTTTTGAACCAGGTTTTTGGCTTAGCTTTTGCTTCTTTGAACAGGGGCTTTTTGGAGAGAGAAAAATCACATCAGACGTAGAAGAGAAAGCTACTTATCACTGCAGGGTATTGGAACGTTTGACTATAATAAAATGCTTTCCAAAGTGTGAAGCCCACAGTCAATAAAACTAGAGCCCATATTGAAAGTCTACACCCTGCTGGTCGTTTTACCAACCTAGCACCAAACATTTTCTGGGCTAGGTCTGTGGCCAAAATTGTTTTTGGAGCGTAAGGAAGAACCCAAAAAGACATATCAGTGACAGATGTGGATTATTAATAAAATGAATTTCTAGAAAGCAGTAACGTTAGTTTTTAGAAAATTGCAGATACTTTAAATGTCCAAAAGCAGGCAGTGGTTAAAGTACGTCAACATAATGGAATACTGTGCGGTCGTGTCCACGGGGCATTTTAATAACATTGAAAAGTGTTGTTAAAACGGTAAGTGGAAAAGAAAATAAGGTATAAAACTGCATATATTGGGTGATTCCCAACTATGTTAAATAAGGCAAAGGCTGTGGTTGGACACAGACCAGAAATAACTATATCAAAATGATAAAAACAATGGTTAGTGAGCCATGGAATGGTGATTTTTTTTTCCTTTGTGCATTTCTTTAAATTTTAAAAATGTTTTAAATAACACTTTTGTCAGACAGGGGAAATAAACAATATACTTAGAAAAATCTATATTTTTCCCCAGTGTTCCAGTAATCTGGTTTGAGGCTAAATTCTTTGCCAGGCCTTTATGTAACCAAAATTCTTATACCTAAAATATCTGAACTTACCTATGAGGATCTCTAATCATTTACCATGGAATTTAAAACCAAACTTCTTATTATGGACAATTTCTAATATTTACATACAAAGCATATAGAACAGTGTGACAAACTCCCACGTGCTCACCACCAGCTTCGACAGTTTCCACTATTCTACCACTCATGCTTTGTTTTTGTATAAGTTTCTGAATATTTCTAAGGCTCAATTGTTTTCTTTCTTTTTTTTAAAGATTTTTTTTATGTATGTATGTATGAATGTATTTATTTATTTATTTGTTTTTAGAGAGAGGGGAGGGCAGGAAGAAAGAGAGGGAGAAACATCAATGTACGGTTGCTTCCCACGCACCCCTCACTGGGGACCTGGCCTGCAACCCGGGCATGTGCCCTGACCAGGAATCGAACTGGTGACCCTTTGGTTTGCAGGCTGGCATTCAACCCACTGAGCCACGCCAGCCAGGGCTCAATTATGGTTTCCATATCAAGTGGTAATTTATGGTAGGGAGAGAGACAGACAGACAGGCAGAAAGACAGAGGGAGAGACTAAGTGTTCATTTTCCATTTATTTTTCTCTAGTTGTGCTGTGAGCAACTTGAAGAAAGTCTCCCTTGAACTTGGTGGCAAATCCCCACTCATAATATTCAGTGACTGTGAACTTGACAAAGCTGTGCGAATGGTAAGAGTGTGTCACATCCAACTAAATAGGTGCCTACTTCTGAAACACATTTCAGTAAAATAAAAATAAAATAAAACAAAACAAAACACATTTCATTCACCTCTTGCTTGTTAGAAATCTTAAAGTGAGATTCGGTCTTGTCTAGTCATATATAAAAATTATCCTCTTTATGCCTAGATTTGAGAATACTCAGAACACTTAATTTTTTTAAATAATGTCTTTATAATTTGTCTCATTAAGGTGTTTTTAAATCTCGGGAGTCGAGGATCTTTCTGAACGTTCATGATTTATATAAACCGATATAAAGATCTCAAAAGCAAAATTTGAATTTATAAAATAATCTAGTTTTTCTTGCAACACAAAATTTGTCTTTAGTGGTATGTTCTTATTTTTATACACTTTTTTTTAAGTGCTCATGGACCAGAATGGGGAGAGGAGAACCAAACCCCCTAAAAGCATGCTAGGCCAAAACGGAGAGGTTCCAGCAGCTCTCGTCGCTAAGCTGGCGGAGGAATTTTGTTGTTCTGTGACCTCCCATGCTGCCTGCTGCCTTCCAATAGCATCTAATTCTCAGTGCCTGCACTTTTATGACAAACCCAGCTTCCCAAGTAACATTAACAATCTCTTCTCCTCTGCTGCCCAAGGGCATGGGAGCCGTATTTTTCAACAAAGGAGAGAACTGTATTGCAGCAGGGCGGCTGTTTGTGGAAGAATCCGTCCACGACGAATTTGTGACCAGAGTGGTAAGGCTCCTTTAGGCTGGCTCCCTCAGTTGAACAGGAATTGCTTCAGCTTGAAAAGTGCTTCTGAGACTTGCTGACTTTTTAGGTGTGATAACAGTACTGTGGTTATATTTTTTAAAAAAACAACAACACAGTCCTTATCTTTGAGAGCTACTTTTTGACATGTTTATAGGTTCAATTATATAATGTCTAGACTTGGCTTCCCTCCTGCTCCCCAGGAGGGAAGGAACAGACTGGTGGAATAAATTGGCCATGAATTGGCAATTGTTGAAGTTGGATGATGGGTATATGGAGTTTTACTATATTATTTGTCTACTTTTATATGTGTTTATAATTTTTCATAGTAAAAAGTTATAGGTCTGTATAAAAAAAAAAAACCCTAAGAGCTGTTGTGGCTACAGCTTGCTCTGCATTTATAGTATGTTAGACCCAGACACTGGAGGCTTTTATAAACCCTCCATTGAAACTGACTGTACACTGTTAGATCCTCACAAATCCTCGTCCATAGTTGACAGGACAGATATCATTTCTTCCCCTAAGATAGATGAGAGAGACAGACAGACAGAGACCTACTATAGACTGGTCATGACTCTATAAATATGGGCCTAAAAGCTATGTATAGAACTATTAAGATGAATTCTGTGACGAAAATAAACTCTAAACTATGCTACATTTATCATTACAATGGTAATAGTAATTATGAAATGTTTATATTTGAAAAACAAGCACCCAGCATTTTTTTCAGAGCTAATTGCCCCACCGCTCCCACCTCCCCCGCCCACCCCCAAGAGGCAAGCATTCTTTCTTTACGAGAGCAGAAAACAAGGAAGTCAGATGGAGAGGCAGGTGGTGGGCAGTGGCTGCCTCCTAAATATCCCTATAACTCAATTTTGTGCCTCAAACAGTTACAGCACCCTGTGTCCAGGGCTCTCACAACTCTAACTTGTTGAAGTGTCAAATGCTGAGACCAACAATATCAAGGATTTACTGTATCAGTTTTGTGCTCATGTGACTTATACTCATTCAGTTGTTCAACAGGTACTTTTCTGAGGGATTGTTGCCAGGCCTAAGTTCAAATTCATGGGCCTGTGGGGTCAGGGTTACTCCTATTCCTTCTTCTTCCTAGACTGGGACTTCACGTGTGAAAATGCAGAAATAGATTAAGATAACTGAGGTGCACAAGAAGTGATGACAAAGACATGTCAGTGATGAACATTATTCAATAAAGATGGTTTTTCATCAGAACATTCTAGCAATTTCTCTGGCATGGCTGTGCCATGAGAATTTCACCAGGGCAGTCTGCCACATTGGGGACAGGAAAAAAGATAACAATGTGGCCGTTTTGGAAATTCTTCTGTCGTGAAGAGGAAAAGTATGCTGTATTCACAAAAAGCCCAGAACATCAGATTTACTGTTTTAATGGATTAGCATTCAGGATCGTTTTAAAATAGCATATGTAGCTTATGTTCTCTTAGAATCAGTGGTGAAGAGCAGAGACTTTCAAGTCAGGAAAACTCCAATACTGAGTGGCTGTGTGCCCTTGGGCAAGTCACCTCTCTAAGCCTCAGTTTCTTCATCTGTAAGATGGAAATAATAAAACCCATCTCTAGCACCGCTTTGAAGACTAAACAACCGCACATCTTTTAACAGTTTAGTGTAACACCCGCCACGTGATAGAAGCTCAGTCCAGGGTGTCCATTATTCTCATTAACAGTCTATTGTGTTCTGGGAACTGGGTGACATACAGGTGGAAGAAATTAAAAAGATGAAAATCGGTGATCCGCTTGATAGATCTACTGATCATGGGCCCCAAAATCATAAGGCCCATTTGGAGAAGCTTCTGCAGTACTGTGAAGCCGGAGTGAAGGAGGGTGCCACCCTGGTGTATGGGGGACGGCAAGTTCCAAGGCCAGGTAAGACCACCTCTGGGGGTATTGGGCTGGCCAGACAGTCCGTATGGTTTTTTCCATAAAATAAAAGACACATTTTTCATTTTCACCAATAACTTTATTGGTTCAGATATTTTGAGTATGTTGGCTATCTCCTGCTATTGGCTTCCAGTGGGGAGAGGCCAGGGGTGCTGCTGAACATCTTCCAGTGCATAAGACAGCCCTGCAGCAAAGAATTATTTGGCCAAGATGTTAACAGTACGAAGAAGCTTTGCAAACCACTTTTGACGTGTTCAGTCAGTCACAGCACCTTCACTACACCTTTACTGCACAAACTTTTTTTTTTTTGCATTTCAGTTGCATTTTTACCTCCCTTGAAATAATAAAGCATAATACACTGAAAATGTTGTGTATTTTCTTCCATCTTCAATATTAAAATGGCTGCACAAAAATTCACCAATTTTGATAAGTTTTTTTAAACGCACATTGATATGACAGCTGTCACAATGCAATCTAACAAAATTGTTTTGAATGAAGTTAAAGTCAGCTAAGCACCACAAGGGCCATCGTACGGAAAAAATGTAATGGACTTTCTGGCCAACCCAATATAAGGGTTGCCTGGCTTCTTAAATTGGACTAGATGGTAACAATTTTTATAGCAACACCAGCTTGCCTCAAAAGTAGAAGAATCAATTTCTAGATCCTCCTTGGCCACTAATAAGCTGTGGCACCTTGGACAACACAATTTTTCTGAGCCTCCTGTGTAAAATGGGATGAAATGTGCATACCTTGCTTAACTAGGCTGTGGAAACCCGATCACAAAATAAATAGGACAGGCCCTTAGCTGTACAGTAAACAAGTGTAATGGATAACCATGTTACTCAGGAGCTGCTGATCTTTCTTTCTGGTACTGTGAGATTTAATCTTGGCCTGCACAGCAGGCCAGGACTCATTCCTCTTGTCTAAAGCAGTACCAGTTACTGAAACAGGGAATGGCTCGCTGTCATGATACCAAAAAGGAGAGAAAGACAAACAACTGCAAAAACTCATTTTTGACTCCTGTGGGTAGATTGTACACCAACACCCTACTCTGAAAATCGGTAATTAGAAGGAAAAAAATCAACACTTATTCTGTGTTTTTGTAGGAACTGAATTTCTAGATCACTGAGTAGCTGAAAAAAAAGGAGACTTTTTTTTTTTTTTTTTTTTTTACAGAGGAATCCCTGCTAATTAATTTAGAAAAAAATGATAGAAGAGAAAAATCACCAATTTGCAATCCCTAATTGAATGAAATAACTGGTTCAGGCAATGATCATCAGGGAGGCTAAAGTGAAGAGGTAAAAAGTTGATGGGGGCCTGAGTATTTGTAAGGTGCCACAGTACCACCCCCAAGTTTGCTTGCCAGTTATAAGAAGAATGGCACAATGTTATAATGGAGGGGTCAGGTTGTCACCGCTTAGAACCACTTAGTGCCACATAGCATCAGTGAGAGCAGGACAACTAGATATGATGTGTCTCCTGTGGGATGCAATGGGTAACACACAGCATCATCTGTATAGTATTCCTGCCAAAAAGGTTTAACCTGAACCTGATCATGCCTTTAGGTCAAATTTTCCGTTTACAGAAAATACAGGGGATAGAAGAACAAATGAAATATCATGCCGAAGAAGCAATGACAAATCTAAAATGCAAGGTAGGAGGTCTGTCCAGAAGATACCCAGCCATGTAATATGAAAAATGGAGACATTTATTGAAGAAGATACAAGATACAAGAAACATTGTACATAGGACAGTGACACCTCAGTCCTATTCAAAGCAGGCACCCTGGGACCTCACCCAGTTCTCCTAATGGCCTTCAGTTGCCTCATCATATTGTCCTGAATCTCACTGATGGTCTGAAATCTCTTCCCTTTCAAAGGTGATTTTAGTTTTTTTGAAAAGCCAGAAGTCACAAGGCACCAAATCTGGGTTATAGAGGGGCTCAGTCACCTGGGTGATCTGATGTTTCACCAAAAAACTCTGCACAAGATGTGATGCATGAGTGGGCACGTTGCTGTGATGAAACTGCCAATCACCATTTGCCCATAGCTGAGGCCTTCTCAATAATCTGAATAGTTTCTGCAGAGGAATGTTCAAGCTTAATGCAAAATTTGATGCAGATTCATTGCTCTACTCGCTGTCATTTTGAATGCAATGGCCACACAGTACACATGCTCACTCAACAGAATCTACTGCCCCCACTGACTAGTACAGTGAAGTCGTCATTGTTCACACATGCACATTCCAGTCTACTTTCCTTGGCTGCCAGGTGATATCGATGTCACTCATTCTCATTATATTAACAATGGTTGGACTTTTTCTGGGCAGATCTCACCATGTTGCACAGGACAAGTGACTCGGTCTGTTTGACACATCAATGGCATGACAAATACAGGGCAGGGATAAGGGAGAAACATTCTAGATTAAAGAATATTTAAAGCTGTGCCTGGGTATCTCAGTTATTTAGAGCATTTCCCCGATACAACAAGGTTGTGGGTTCAATCTCCAGTCACAGCACATACAAGAAGCAACCAATGAATACATAAATGAATGGAACAACAAACCAATGTTTCTCTCTCTCTCTCTAAAAAATAAATAAATAGATAGATAGATAGATAACACTTAAGAGACCCAACAACCAAGTGTAATGTGTAGAACTTATTTAAATCCTGAATCAAACAGATCAACTGTAACAAGGTCTTTCTAGACAATTAGAAATTAAAGTATAATTAAGAATAAGAAATTATCATAAATTTGTTAGGTGTGATAATGTATTGAGGCATGTATGAAAATGTCCTTATTTTTTTCCAGATTTGTACTGAAATACTTTTGGAGGTCAAAGTCGTAATCTCTGGAATTTTCTTTAAAATATTTTAGCACAGAAAAATGAATCAAATATAGCAAAACATGAATAAATGTTTATTTTACTATTCATGATACTATTTTCTCTACTTTTCCATATATTTGAAAATTTTATAATTAAAGACATTTTAAAAAGGTAAAAATCTAGGAATGCTAATGCCAAATGGGAAAATGAAAGTCTTCTTGGTTTTACTAACCCAGAAAAAAAGTATAATGTCATTAAATGAGAACTGTATTGAAAATGATGTTCTATCATTGATGTTCTTTTTCCACGTGTTTCAAATAGGCTTTTTTATGGAGCCGACTGTCTTCACAGATGTGGACGACCACATGTATCTTGCCAAAGAGGAATCCTTCGGGCCTATTATGGTCATTTCTAAATTCCAAAATGGGTATGTTCTTCAGGCACAATTTAATGAGTTTTGACTAGATAAGTTTCTTCCCTTCTGCCATTGAGCTATATACAGAGCATAAAATCAATGAACATGTCATTCTCTACCATAAGAATAGTTGACTTAAATAATTAGAAGAGAGGGCTAATTAGTGTAGATTGAAATGTATTTTTGCTTCTTAGCTTAAATTAATGGTAACGTGAGACTTTAGGTGACTAAATTTTAGTTTTTGTACTGTCAATATTTGAAATGTCTCTGGAACAAGATATGTAACTGAGAACAGCAGAACTAGTTTTAACTCTTACACTCCTAGGAAGGCAGTATCTGCAAAATCTGATTTTCTCTAAAATAGAGTGTTTGCTGCCTTCCTAGGGGATTATGGTCCCCAAAGACTAATACTCCGTTTTTTATAGAATTATCTATAATCACCGTGTAATCGACTGTAAATGATATCCTGGTTTGTTACAGCACAGGAGACTTTCCAAAGTGTTCATCATATCAAAGAAGGCCATGTGGGAACTGAGCTCATATAAGAATATTCAATACAATAGACTCATGGTATACTACACAAAATTCTTCTGAATTCTAGCTTTAGTTTTCCTTCTACCAATGATAAGATGGGGGGAAAAAAACCAGAATATAGAGTTCAGAAGATCTCCTTGGCCCTTAATAGACATATGGTAAGAGATTTGGGAGGGGGGGACTTGAAGCTATAGTGAGTGAACTTTGACAAACTGATTCAAGGATGCCTTGTTACCCTCACTTCCTTATTCTAAATTCCCCCATAACAGAGGTAGGCTTTGTGTTAAACTCACAGATATTAGGAGCCATGTTTTGGAGCTATAAACCTAGATAAGTCATTCCTGTCCTCAAGGAGCTTACCATTTCATGGGGAAGAAGACAAGGATATGGGCAATTAATCACAGGAGGCCAAAGGCAGGATTGTTCGGTATGCAAGCTTCTGTACTCTGAGCCCGCACCTGACTCACTCTGCCCCTCGGGTTCTTTATTTATAAAACTGAATTATTGATAGCCTACTTTTTTTTGGATCATTCTGAGGATTAAATAAGTGTTTGCTATTGGTGTGTTGCCACTGTTATGCTTGTCATTATTCCAGAAGTAGGCAAGAGATACTATGAAACGGTGTCATCTCAACAGTCCTCACAAGCAACGGCATGAAGCCTTGGTCCAGTCTGTAAATATCTGGGTCCCTACCGTGTGCAATGCATGAAGAAGTGGGAGAATTTTAGCAGAGCCTCAGTTCACTCCAATTTAGGTTCCAAATCTCTTGTGTGAGTTGAAAATTGTGTGTAGTCAAGATGACCTCTGAAAACACCTTTGGAAGGCTCCACATTAAAGCCTGTGCTGTCTCTTAGAACATCCTGCACAATTAATTTTTCTTTCCGTTTTGGGAAAGGTTCTGTCTCTTTGCCGGAGCACCGGATGAGGTACTTGGCTTGCATCTACTGGCCCTACTGTAGGAAATCCATGCATTCCTAAGCAGTAGGAAGACACTCAGAAAAGTGAGATACTCACACTCTGATGGGCACATAGGAACTGGACACCTACTGAGTCACAAGGCCGGGAAATCACCAGACTGAATTAGGGGATTATTTTACTCTCCTTTTATTGAATTAGCATATTGACTGGATTTCCTCTCCTTTGCTGATGCAACACCCGGTGTAAAGAGGAACGGGATGTTATGTCTGCCTTCTGGGAGCTTCCAGGCTAGCTAGGAGGTGAACCATAAGTACATGAAGAGTTCATCCAAATTCTAAATTGGAGGAACTTGTGCTTCCTGCTTATAGCGGACTTTTACTGAGCAATTACTGTGTAGTGGGCACTATTAGTTCATTTAACCCTCACAACAATGAAGCAGGTGCTCTTACTACCATTTCCATTTTCACAAGAATAGAGGAAAGCACGGGAAGATGAAGTCACTTGCCCAAGGTCATCCAGGCAGTCTGGCTGTGAGCCTTCCCATGTGCCACTGCCACCCGGCCTCCACGATGGCGCTGGCCGGAGCCAAGGAGGCTTCAGTCAGGGTGAGGCACCAAATGAGCCTTGAACTATGTATGTGACATACGAAAATACATCTAGAAGTGGGACACAAGGGAGAGGAGGGGAATGAGGCAGTCATAAGCAGAACCAATAAAGAAGATTGAAAAGATGACTTCAGATCAGATTTTAAATGGTGTTGTGTGATATATATGAAAAATATGACGTGGAGTTGTAATATTTCATCGGGAGTTCCTTTTGGTATAAATCTGGACACTCTCATTTATAAAAATGTAAGCAGGTTGGCAGTAATGTTTTCCTGTTTCTAACACCGAGGGGGGAAATATTACAACATAAAACGGGAGTGTGGTGCGTTACATTTAATGAAGTTTTATATCTTCCTAAAAACATCTCGTAGGGACATCGATGGAGTGTTGCAGCGAGCAAATAACACAGAGTACGGTTTGGCCTCGGGGGTTTTCACAAGAGACATAAATAAAGCGATGTACGTGAGTGAAAAACTGGAGGCGGGAACCGTGTTTATTAACACATACAACAAGACGGACGTGGCAGCCCCGTTCGGCGGAGTGAAACAGTCCGGCTTTGGAAAGGACTTAGGTACGTACACTCGGCTTTTCTCCCGCCTGTTCCCCCCCCCGTTCCCCACCCACCGCACAGGGGTCTGCGCTGCGTCCCCGCAGCCCTCATGGGCTCCGCTGAAGGACATTCATTTCCTGCAAAGCAGCTGCATCTGGGTTTGCAGGGCATGGCATTTTTTGAAATGTTAAATGTCGTTTTGACTATACAGAAAAGGATAGAAATCATGCGGAAAAGTGTTTCTATTTAAAAGAAGAAGATGAATGTTGAAAGGTAAAAGAACCTCTGACAGTATCTTTTAGCTCAAATGGGTTTGGTTTTCTCACCTGACATTCAGCATGAACTGGGTTTTGCACTCACGGGGCTCAGTGGATCTGAGATGGGAAAAGTGGATCCCGGGCAAGAACCCAGGAGCTCCAAGAGTAAGTCCTGCCTCTGAGCTGCTGGGCCGTCTTTCAGAGTCAACACTGCCCCAGGCAGGGTTTGTGGGGACCTGGGAACTCAGATCTCGAGTCTGTGGAAAGCTCCACGTGGAATGCTCTGTGGGCAGTGACACCACCACACTCCAAGCCGGAGCTCACTTTGAACACTAAACCAGACCCTATTTTCACTACTTCACCTGTGTGAGCACACTCACTCTCACAGTGGCCCTGGGAGGCAGGTGCTGTTTATTATCTTTATTTAATGGATGAGGGAAAAGAGGGCTCAGAGCGGCTGGGTAACTTGCTCCAAGTCACACAGCCAGCCACTGGCAAGGAGAATTCAAGCCAAGTGATCTGGCTGCGGAGCCCATGTTCTTAACTACCCACAGTCAAGTCTAGCCTGCCGCTTCAAAAACTGAAAAATTTGTGATTTACTGGAATTATAGTCCACCAATACAAGTCGGGTTCATGTGGGGTGTTTGTGCATCTCCTCTTTCCTGATGACTTTGGGCCATGTACTTGCAGCAATAAAAGCAGCTCTCATTTTAAATTCCATCGCGTTGAAGGTAAAGTCATTTTTTTTTCATGGCTTTAGTCTGGCTCTCATTCCTGCATCCAAAACACCGCGGGAGATCTTCTGAGAGAAACGACTGTTATAAACGTGGCAGCTGCGCCCCACTTGTCTTTTGATAGAGTATAATGGACCAGCTTCAGGTTTCTGTTTTATTATAAAACAGTAGAATTTGCCTACTACTTTCTTCCTCTCCCAGTTTTAAACTCCCTTAGCCCAGTGGTTCCCAGTTGCACCTTGGATTAGAATCACCTGGGAGCTTCAAACAATAAAAACACAAAGATGCTGACTTAATTGCTCTGGGGTGTGGCCTGGAGCAGGGGTTTAATAGCTCCCCGAGGTGATTCTAATTTAAGGCTACAACCCCGGGTTTAGCGGGTTTAGCGCAGCTGTCAGAATCACATACTCATTAGCTTGGCCGGTGGCATTCATGCCCTTTAACTGCTCCAGAAGTGGGTGGTTCTACTAGCTCAGAACAGAAACAGAAAGCGGGACCTAATTTTGTTTTGGGCCTGGATATGGCTTTCTCTGTTTTTAAGATAATATGTAAATCAGGAAAACCGCATTGTCCTTATCTTTAAAACATAATTAGAACTGAAGACTGTAGGCAGTTATAACACAATGGTAAGTATTTGTGTATCTGAAATATAGAAACATAGAAAAGGTACAGTGAAAATGTGGTTGCAGAAGATAAAAATGGTTCACCTGTATAGAGCGCGTACCATGAATGGAGCCTGCAGGCCTGGAAGCTGCTCTGGAGGGGGGACAGTGAGTGAGTGGCGAGTGGATGTGAAAGGCCAGGACATCACTGTGCACTACACTTGGTAAGCACTGTGTGCGCAGGCCACACTGAACTTAAAAACGACACAAGATTGAACAAGCATGAGAAAAACTAATGAAATCAAGAGACACGGTCTATGCTAAGTGAAAGGAGCCAGTCGGAGAAAGACAAATACCATATGATTTCCCTCATGTGTGGAATCTAAAGAATGATATAGACGTATAGATCCAGAGAACAGGTTGATGGTTGCCAGAGGGGAGGCACACGGAGGGGGGGGGGGGGCGGCTGGGTGAAGGAGGTGAAGGGAGTGAGAAGCACAGATTGGTCGTTACAAACTAGTTACAGGCACGTAAATTACAGCACAGGGAATATAGTCAATAATATAGAAATAACTATGTATAGTGCCAGGTGGGTACTGGAGATATCGGGGGGAACATTTTGTAAAGTGTATGATTGTCCAACCATTAGGCTATCCACCTGAAACTAGTACAAAATAATACTGAATATAAGCTGTAAGTGAAAAAAATTTTTTAACTTTAAAAAAACTTTGAAAAAAAGAGAAAGACAGGAAACACAAGGTGCCTGATCGCGGGGCCTCTGCTGGACGTAATTGCATCAGAAACTGCAGTTTCACAGGACAATCAAGTGAGCCACATGAACTTTAAAGGTTTGACAAACACTGGTCTGAGCCATATTCTATGGGCTTATAGACCTAGACACCCACCCCTGTGCTCGGACGTCTGGTGACATCACATCCACCTATGAACATCATCCATCAACAGTCTTTCTCTTCTCCAGGTGAGGAAGCACTAAACGAATACCTCAAAACCAAGACGGTGACGCTGGAATATTAGAGCAATGCCATTGGGAAACCCTCGGCAGACAGCGCGATGCCCCCACTCTCCACACACGTAAGAAGCCTGGGTATGCTGAGGAAGGATGTCTCAGCCACGAGGCAAAAATTACACACGGGAACCGTGAAGACAGGCCCCATGCCTAAGCATATACACATGTGCCTGAGCCATACACCTTCTGTACCTTAAAATAAGTTCCGCTTGTTGACATAGTTCTACCGTGCCGAGCCAGCTTTCCCCCATCAAAACTATCTAGTCACAGCTGTTCTTCTTGAAAATGCCAATATCATGCAGTTATAACCACAGAGTGCATTTTTTAGAAACTTGTACAGGGTTTTAACCTCTAAACCATACATTTGGGTTATTTAAAAGATTTTCTAGAACTTTTGCCTTCAAGGAATGGTATTTGCTAGAAGGAATGTGAAAGAAGTTCCTTCTGAACTTGTGAAAAAAGGAACTTCTTCTTTTCGTGATTGGAAATAAGATATATCTTTGTGCCTTTGATGTTCTATTTTTCAACCCACTGTGAGGGCTGACCAACCCACAAACGGTTCTTGACTACCTACCAGGCATGAGGTAGTATATTTTCTCCTGAGGAGTATACAACATTTAATGACATGATCTCTGACCCCAGATAGTTTAAATCCTAGTCAGAGCCATTGACTTCTATTGTTCCTCATTTTAAAGTAAAATGTCTGCAATCTTGTTGGCCTTGAATAGTTGTTACTTTGAAGACTCAGCAGCTTACAATCAGGGGACTGTAGGAAATCAATGATCAATAAGCAATGACAACAAAATCAGAGGCAGAAAATATTCAAAAGGAAGAATGCCAGGTGACCCTGGCATGGTCAAATAGAGCGAACTTCATCTGGAAGCCTTTTTTGTTACACCAGAGCTCATTTACCCTCAGAGCTTGGCACGGCGGCAATTCTCAGTTGGAATGAACGTTCTTTGAATTCACTTTGAATAAAGTGACAAAGGCCTTATTATAAAGGGACCACTTTTAAATGCTGTGTTTGAACTGATTTCATGTGATTTAAAATATCACTTTACCAATATTTTAATGATGAAATGGCAAACGAAAGCATGCCCATTCTTCCAGACTAATCTTACCTTCTAATGTTCATCTCAGTAGGAATGTTTTTAATCTTCGGGCCATGAACCTCTTTGAGAATCTGATAAAAATGGAACCCCTCTGTTCCACTTCTACTCCCCAAATTCATTGCACACACACAATTCTGCAAATAGCTTCATGGGATTCAAGGACCTCCTGAAGCCCATGTTTGGGCCTCAGATTAAAAACTCCTTTTTCCACAGTAATTTCTAAAGTTCTTTCCAGGTGGAGTTTTGAAGTCTGACTGTGGATCAGAATCAAAGGCTTCATGGAATTCATAAAATTACCATTGAATTTCATTTGGAACCTAATGACCCACACCCTACTAGGTGATTTAATCAACACACTGAGTAATTTAATTATCACTGCTCCTTCAGATCACACATTGTTTTGCTCAAGGACAAGGCTGGGATCTGCTCCTCCCTGAACTGGGGAGGTGTGGACACGTCTGCAGTTTTACATTCCTTCTAATTCCATCTCCCTTCACCTCTGCTACAGCTGCCCCCTGTGGCTCAGACAGCTTCCCTGACCTTTCTACCCCCAACTTGGTCCGAGTGTCTCTCCTCTGTGTTCCCATTCATCTGGAACACAGTACTTACCACTCGGTGCTGAAATTACTTGCCTTCCTAACCAGATACGATGACTCCCTCCTCACTCCAGTGTTGGCATTCTATCAATAATAACAACAGCCATCATTTATTCATGGCCTCCTGTGTGCTGGACCAATGTTTTAAAATGTTATTTCATTTCATCTGCATGACACCTGAAAAAATGAGTAAACTGAGGTGCTCGTCTTAGTACCTCCACCTCTACCACACCATCACTGTCTCTTATCTAACTTATCGCTGGTCTCCCAACCAGTCTTCCTGATTCCTCCGTGTGGTTCTGCTCAAAGCTTAAATCAGGGGGTGTCTTGCTTTTGCTCCAAACCTTCCAATGGCCTCCATTCTGCTTAGAATGAAGGGCGGTGTACTTACCATGACCAGTGAAGTCTTATTGATCTTGCTCCCAGCTACCTCTGACCTGCCTCCTCTTCCCCTTCCCTCTCATTCTGTGTAGCCACCCAGATGGCCTCAATGTTCCTCAAGCACACCAGGCATGCTCCTACCTCAGGGCCTTTGCACTTACTGCTTCTACTTCCCAGTGGTGTGCTGGTAAATATTTAACAAGTGGCTCTCTGGGGGGAAATTCATAGTATTTGCTGTTTCTGTGTACAAGTGCTCTCACCAAGGCTGATTTCTACCTATCAATTTGATCTGGCTGAACACAAAGTTGGGAGGAGGTGAGCACAATCAGAAAAAGTGCAAGCTGGGCCAGCACGCCACTGCCTCTTCCTGAAACTCTTTGTCCAAACACCTCCTCCGGGCTGGCTGCCTTACTCTCTTCAAGTAGCATATTAGTGGAGAGACATATTCTCCGACTACTCTTTCTAGCACCTATGTACCCACATTCATGCCTCATCTGCCTGTCGTTCTTTATTCTCCTCATCCCGCATTATTTTCAGAGCACTTATCCCAACCTGGCATATAGGTATTTATCATCGATCTCTCCCCATTAGAATGTAAGCTTCAGACTTCCGGCCAAGATGGAGGCATAGGTAGACACACTGTGCCTCTGCACACAACCAAAAGAAGGACAACAACAAATTTAAAAACAAAAAACAACCAGAACTGACAGAAAATCGAACTGTATGGAAGTCTAACAACCAAGGAGTTAAAGAAGAAACACTCACCCACACCGGTAGGAGTGGTGGAGATGGAGAGCAGGTGGAGAGGACTCAGACAAGACGGTGGCTGGTGGACCAGGGAGGGCAAGGCGCGGCTGGCAGACCAGGCGGTCCCACACCCATGTGTGGATAAACTTGGAGGAACAACTGGGGAGCGAGACAGACCACGCAACCCAGGGTCCCAGCATGGAGAAATAAATCCTCAAACCTCTGACTGAAAAAACCTGTGGGGGTTGAGGCAGCAGCGGGAGAAACTCCCAGCCTCATAGGAGAGCTTGTTGGAGAGACCCACAGGGTCCTAGAACGTACACCAGCCCACCCACCCAGGAATCAGCACCAGAAGGGCCCAATTTGATTGTGGGTAGTGGGGAAAGTGACTGAAAATGGGCAGAGAGCACAGCAAGCGGCACTGCTCCCACTCTGACCCTCCCCCACAAACAGCGTCACAACGCAGCAACGTGGCTGCCCCGCCCTGGTGAACACCTAAGGCTCCGCCCCTTACTACGTAACAGGTATGCCAATCAAAAGAAAATGGCCCAAAATGAAAGAACAGATGAAAGCTCCAGAAAAAATACAACTAAGCAATGAAGAGATAGTCAACCTATCAGATGCACAGTTCAAAACGCTGGTAATCAGGATGCTCACAGAATTGGTTGAATTTGTTTGCAAATTAGATGGACAAATGAAGGATATGCTAAGTGAAATAAAGGAAAATGTACAGGGAACCAACAGTGACAGGAAGGAAACCAGGACTCAAATCCATGATGTGGACCAGATGGAAGAAAGAAACATTCAACCACAACACAATGAAGAAACAAGAGTTCAAAAAAATGAGGAGAGGCTTAGGAACCTCTAGGACGTCTTTAAACGTTCCAACATCTGTATCACAGGGGTACCAGAAGGAGAAGAGAAAGAGAAAGAAATTGAAAACTTATTTGAACAAATAATGAAGGAGAACTTCCCCAACCTGGCAAAGGAAATAGACTTCCGAGAAGTCCAGAAGGCTCAGAGAGTCCCAAAGAAGTTGGACCCAAGGAGGAACACACCAAGGCACATCATAATTACATTACCCAACATTAAAGATAAAGAGAAAATCTTAAAAGCAGCCTGAGAAAAGGAGGCAGTAACCTACAAAGCAGTGCCCATAAGACTGTCAGCTGATTTCTCAAAAGAAACCTTGCAGGCAAGAAGGGACTGGGAAGAAGTATTCCAAGTCATGAAAGGCAAGGACCTACATCCAAAATTACTCTATCCAGCCAAACTATCATTTAGAATGGAAGGGCAGATAAAGTGCTTCCTAGATAAGGTCAAGTTCAAGGAGTTCATCATCACCAAACCCTTATTATGTGAAATGTTAAAGGGACTTATCTAAGAAAAAGAAGATAAAAAATAGGAACAGTAAAATGACAACAAACTCACAGTTATCAACAATCGAACCTAAAACAAAAACAAAAACAAACTAAGCAAACAACTAGAACAGGAACAGAATCCCAGAAATGGAGATCACATGGAGGGTTATCATCAGGGGAGTGGGTGGGGAGAGAATGGGAAAAGGTACAGGGAATAAGAAGCATAAATGGTAGGTAGAAAATAGACAGGGGGAGGTTAAGAATAGTATAGGAAATGTAGAAGCCAAAGAACTCATATATATGACCCATGGACATGAACTAAAGAGGGGGAATGTGGGTGGGAGGGGGTGTGCAGGGCAGAGGGGAA